>VDFB02358134.1:237665956-237707881 GCA_007258455.2 Sequoia sempervirens
ATATATATATATATATTCATGCCTTGATATTTAAACACATATATTCACAGTCACATTGATCGACATATATACATGAAATATATATATTTGCGAGTGTGTCATTTTTGTCCATTTGATATTCCCATGCATATAGGTAATCTATCCATGAGCATGCGTAGATATGTCTATCTACGTATACTCATGCACATATTTACTCATGTGTATGACTTTATCGTTGACACATACATATATACATGTATATACATTTTATGTGTATATCCCATCAATTAATTATAAACACATAAAGAAGATCTCACACATCACAAAGAGAAAACACTTTTAGCCCCCAAAACAAGAATGTTCACAAATAAGACCCTAACTACTTCTAGTCATACTCAAACAAGACTAAAGGTAACTTACTATTTCCCAAGCAATTGACCTGACTCGACCAAACTAGAAGTGAGTGTGCGAAAGCTCAGTTTAGTTCTTATTAAGGGTTATCAAACCAAGTTCCCAAGCAATCGACTCGACTCGACCAAACTAGAAGTGAGTGTGTGAAAGCTCAATTTAGTTCTTATTAAGGGTTATCAAACCAAGTTCTTCTCCCGAGTTATACTTCCCCTCTCTTTCAGAGGCTTGATTCTATTCCTATATCTAACTTAGTGCATTGAAATAACAGTTAGTCAAAAACAATACATTCATTTGCATCAAATATTTCACAATCAGAATCATTATATAACATCAAATTGAATCATACATTTATTCTTCATATTTTCAAAATACGTAAAGCATAAATACATCCATTTAAAGTATTTTCACCCAACTAAATAAAAGTAAATAAGTAGTAACACAACGAGGTGTAACAAACGCCAACCCTAAATCTAATTCTAGCTCTAACCATAACCCTAACCCTAACTTTAGTCCTAACCTTATCCCCAATCCTAACTCCAATTCCAACCCTAATGTTAATGTACTAACCCTAATTCTATCTCAAATCATAACCATAACCCTAATCCTAACCTTAACCCTAACCATAACCTTAACTCTATTTATAACTATAACATTAACCCTAACCTTAATTTTATCCCTAAGAGTAACCCTAACCATAATCCTAACCTTTTCCCTAATTTTAACCCTAACCCTAACCCTTTAACCCTAATATTAACCTTAATATTAGCCCTAACCCAAACCCTAACCCTAATATTTACCCTAACCTAAACCCAAACCCTAATCCTAATATTAACCCTAATTGTAAACGTAACCCTAACCTTGATCCTAACCCAAATATAACCCTAATCCTAATATTAATCCTAACCCTAACCCTAACCCTCATATTAAACCTAACCCTAACCTTAACCTTAACCCTAACCTCAACCTTAACCCTAACCCTAACCCTCATATTAAACCTAACTCTAACCTTAACCTTAACCCTAACCCTAAACCCAACCCTAAATCTAATTCTAGCCCTAACCATAACCCTAACCCTGACTTTAATTCTAACCCCATCTCTGATCCTAACTCCAATTCCAACCCTAATCTAACAATAACCCTAATTCTATCTTTAATCACAATCAAACCCTAATCCTAAGTTTAACCCTAACCATAACCTTAGCCCTAATTGTAACCATAATATTAACCAACTCTAATTCTATCCCAAAGTGTGGCCCTAACCCTAATCCTAACCTTTACCCCAATCTTAACCCTAAACCTAACCCTTACCCTAACCTTAATTTTTATTGTAATCATAACACTAACCCTAATTATATCTCTAACTGTAACCTAAAACCTAATCTTAACCCTATCCCCAACCCTAATCTCTAACCCTAATCCTAACCCTAACCCTAATTCATTTAATCTCTTACATGTTGCGTTGCGAATACACACACACACATTTATACGCCAAGAGATATCCTTCTTGAGGCACCTATTTCTTAATCAATTTGTCACATAAAAGCGCAATAGCTTGTCTACAATTAGAATATCTAAAATCTTTACATCATTCTTTACTCACAAAATTAAACATTCTTATCCTTTTGATTCCATTTGTAAATATAACAAATATACCTACCAAAATACCGAATTTCACCTATTTATATTTACCTTAAATTAATTTGTTATTATACTTATATAGATGCATCTTATTAAATTATAAACTAAACCCTAGAGATTGTTTATTTCCCCCTTTAAAATACGAATAACCTTGATAAAACGGATTTATGCCCCAAAGAAAACAACAGTATAGGATTCTGAAGTTCAGACCTGTTTAAACCTGGCTTTCTTCTACGGCTTTTCATTTTTGAAGGCGGATTAACATTTTTACGGCTTCTTCTTTGAGTGTTTGCTGGTTTTTGAGGAGTTCAGAAATCTTTCAATCTTTCAGCCGGTACATTTTTTTCCTCTTAAAACATATGTTACAGTAGACGTTTTTCATTTGTTTTTGGGTTTTACTCAGAATTGAAGATGCATTCATTTTCCATTTTGGTTTGTCGATCTAGGTTTTTTATACTGGTTTAGGTGTTTACCGATTAGGTTTTCCTCATAGCAGAAGACCAATTGATTTTGTCATTTTGGTTTTGAATACTGGCTTAGGACCTTGGTAAGGTGAAATAAATTAGATTAGCTTTTCATTTCAACTGCTCCAGAGATGGTTGGAACAGTGCAGCCACAGTTAAAAGTGCCGATTGTTGTAGACAATCCAGATGGCTGGGGGCCTCCAGAAGGCCCTGCTTTTCTAGAAAATCAGCTGCAAAATGTGCCCTATGCACCTTTCTCGAAGGGCGAAAAGCTTGGGAGGGTGGCAGATTGGACAAGGAATTATAATGCTAGGCCTAATACAAGGGGCGGGCAGGAGTACTCAGTATTTGATTTTGCATTTGACGAGGCAGACGAAGAGTCATTCCGTTTGGTTGATGGAAAGCCCCCGCCAAAGCCCAAGTTTGGTCCCAGGTGGAGGTTTCAGCAGCAGAGGCAGCTCCCTCAGAGGAAAGATGAAGAAGTTGAGGCCAAAAAGAGGGAGGCAGAGAAGGAACGGCAGCGACGAGATCGGTTTTACAATCAGAACAGGAATAACATGCAGCGCAGGGAAGCAGCGGTGTTCAAGAGCTCTGTGGACATCCAGCCTGAGTGGACTATGCTTGATCAGATCCCCTTCACTAGTTTCTCCAAATTGACCTACAGTGTTGGCGAGCCAGAGGATCTGGTGCTTTGCGGTGCACTTGAATACTATGACAAGGGGTATGATCGAGTCACACCAAAGAGTGAGAAGCGCCTGGAGCGTTTCAAAAACAGAAACTTCTTCAAGGTAACTACTACTGATGATCCTGTGATAAGGCGCCTTGCAAGTGAGGACAAGGCTGTTGTTTTTGCCACTGACACAATCCTGGCCACACTGATGTGTGCTCCTCGGTCAGTGTATTCATGGGATATTGTAGTCCAGAGGGTGGGCAACAAGCTTTTCTTTGACAAGAGGGATGGGTCTCAGTTGGATTTGCTGTCTGTGAATGAAACATCCCAGGAGCCTTTGCCAGAAGCAAAGGATGACATAAATTCTGCTCATTCCCTTAGTGTTGAGGCAGCATATATCAACCAGAACTTTTCACAGCAAGTTCTGGTTAGAGATGGCAATAAGGTGGAGTTTGAAGAACCCAATCCGTTTGCCTCAGAGGGTGAGGAGGTTGCATCTGTTGCTTATCGATATAGGCGTTGGAAATTGGATGAAGAAATATCATTGGTTGCAAGATGTGAGGTCCACAGTGTTATGGATTTAAGGGGCCAAACACAGTTTCTCACTTTGAATGCTCTGAATGAATTTGATCCCAAGTTTTCTGGAGTTGATTGGCGTCAGAAATTGGAAACCCAACGAGGTGCTGTTTTGGCAACTGAACTCAAGAACAATGGAAATAAGCTTGCAAAATGGACTGCTCAAGCCCTTCTTGGAAGTGCAGATGTTATGAAGCTGGGTTATGTGTCTAGGGTTCACCCTCGGGATCACTTCAACCATGTTATTTTAAGCATTCAGGGGTATAAGCCCAGAGAATTTGCTATGCAAATCAATCTGAACACTTCTAATATGTGGGGTATTGTTAAATCGATTGTTGATCTCTGCCTAAAACTGAATGAAGGAAAATATGTGTTTGTCAAAGATCCTTCAAAGCCTCAGTTGCGTATATATGAGGTTCCTAATGATGCATTTGAGAATGACTATGTGGAAGAACCTCTTCCTGAGGAAGAACAAGTACCTCCTCCAGCAGAGGAAGAAACTACAGCTAAACTGAATGAAGAGAAGGATGCTGATGTAGATGTGTAGGAGTGGAAACAGGGATTGGAGATATTTCTCCATAGACTTTGTCATAGATTCAGTTTTGTAATACTTGTTTTCATCTGGATTAGCACAAGGTAGAGTTTAACTTCTTCATTGTATCATCTTTTAGTGAGCGCATATCCTAAATGCATTGAGATGGATATGCAAGCCTAATCAGTAAGCCCCATAAACATTTTTTTAGTGTGAAACTTATACGATCAATTTTATTGGATGCTTTAATAACTAGATGAAAGGATTGGATTGCTATATTATTGTTATTCCAAATGTTCTTTCTGTTTTGAAAACTTTATTGTATGGGTAACTGTTAATTGCTTGTATGCGTAACTGTTGTCCAAGTTTCTGTGTTATACCAACAAATTTTCTGGAATAGAGTGCATGATTCCTCTTCGGTCAGTGAAGAAGTTTTAAAGAAAGTCTGTTGTTTCCCTGGAGCTTTCATGCTTGCTAATCAATTCTATGCATCTTAAACCCTTAAGTTGAAACTTGATGGCAAATGATTTCCACTTCCATGTATTTACAAAAAAGTATAGAAGCAGTAAAGATTTTACGTATGTGATACTATTGATATTTATGCCAAAGGCATTCCTTAGGCGAGAAAGGGCTTCCAAAATTACAGCTACAGTATCAAATCCATGGTTAAGAAGTCATGTTAGATGTTGCAAGACCATGAATCTAATTCTTGCCATTGCAATGTTCGTGCCAGCCAGCAGTGGCATACAAAAATCTGAGTCTGATTTATGTCAACTTCTGAGTATTCCTGCAAATTATGAGGTCCTTTTTCTCAGAGGCACTGCTTCCACAAAGCTTTCTTGCCTGCCATTAAACCTCTGTGGCCCTGAGTAGACAGCAGAGTATATCGTGACTAGATCCTGGGGTAATAAATCTCTTAAAGAAGGGCAGAGATTTTGCAAAGGTCAAATCCACAAAATATGCTAGGATAGCTTCTAAGGGGGAGTTTCAGTTGAACCAAAATGCAAAAATACATCTGTGCTTATGAGACCATCTGTGGAGTGGAATTTAAGGATTAACCTAAGTCCAAGGGGGATAGTACCATTCTTTTGCTGACATATTCTCCAATTTTTGTTCCTAGCCTGTTTGAGGTAATCTGTGCTAGAGCCCAGAAGAATGTAGGGCCATCTGGTGTGACCATTGTTATAATCAGAAACGACCTTATTGGCAAGGTCCAAGCTACTACCCCCCTCATGCTGGACTACAAGATCCCTTATGAAAACAAGTCACTATATATTACTCCTATCTGCTTTACAATGCGCATGTGTGGTTTGGTGTTTTTGGATCTCCTTGCTTGGGGGGACTGAAAGAAATTGAAAAAGCAAATGCCTGTAGGGCCAAAGTTCTGTTTGATGCAATTGATGAGAGTAATGGATTCTATGGGTGCCCTGTGGAGAAGTGTGTTAGGTCCCTGATGAATATTACGTTTACACTTGATAAGAGTGAACTTGAGATTGAGTTTATCAAACAGGCAGTCAGCGAGGACGTGGTGCAGCACAAGGGACACAGATCTGCGGGTGGAGTCGGGGCTTCAATCTGCGATGCATGCCATTGGGATGAGTAGCCAAATTGGTATCATTTATGAAGGCCTTCCAAGCAAAGCATTAATTAGTTCCAATCAATTCTGTTGATCTCCTTGATGCTTTTGAGAAGATAAATAAATGATATTTCTTGACTAGGCTACAAGGCTAGATATTGATATGCTCGTATACAGATTTGCTATGGTGAATTTTTATTCGAGGAGTAAATTGTAGTTCCTTTTTTATGGCCCATGCTGTTGAAATTGGTGATGGCTATAATCGTTATTCTTGTCACCATTTGAAGGATTTTCATTACAAAATACTTGTTGATCAGTGTGTGATTTGAACAGTTTACAATGAAAATTATTAAGAAGAGTATCGTGGAAGTATCTTCACTGAGTTTTTTTGTTGTGTTATGTGGATTTTCGATAGATCCATCTGAGAATTGTAGTAAGGTTTGCAAATCAAGGCATTCGAAGATTATTCTGTTCCACCTGGTATTGTATGAATCAAATGTATTCTTAGTCTGCCTTGCCCTTTTAGTTTTTACTTATTTTCTGATTTTGCTGTTACAATTTTTTTCACTTTTGTCATTTGATCAATTGGGAACACTGAACATGATAAGTCATAGGGTATCACTTTTGCTTCAGGTGAAAATTGGTACATTATGTACTCAATTTCCAGTTATCTATGCAGTTTTAGCTCATCCAATTTCGTTTTTGTAGAAGGGATTTATATCAGAGATTCACTAATCTATTTCTGCTACATGCCCAAAAACTATGGAAAATGGAAGATATCTAAGGGTGGATCCTGAACATGAGAGAAAAGTAACCTTTCTGTGATTCCATTTTATGGATCTAAAATCTTGTTTCAGGTCAATTATGAATGGCACTTTAAATATAGATTGAGTGCAAAAACACCTGATGTCAGCCACTGGTGGCATTTTATGGAACTGATGATTAAGCTTTCATCTTTTGAATGGAAGGTGGTTTGTAGGACACTAGGAACCGACTATAACAATCATTCTTTTCCACATCAAAGACTGAGAAAATTATATCATGATTCTGCACCAACATAAATACTGAAGGTACAACAAATGAGGTGAATTATGCTTTGCTTGCAAGGAGGAAACATATGAAGCGTAATCTCTTTCTTTCAACTTATCTTACATTGTTGGTGCCCTAACAGTGTTTTCCAACATATTTTCATTATGATTTTGAACTAGGGAACAAGGACTGGAGCTGTATGTTAGTTGGGTGGGCATCTGGATGAAGGCAATCACTGGACTAAATATCAGGTCAAGTAGCCAGAGTAGGTATCAATGCAGTTGTCAATATTTGGTCATCAACTAATTAGGGGATGGTCTCAAGTATGATGAGAAAGTGCATTGACACTAGAAATATGTATTTGGAATAGAATAGGTCCACTGGACCATGTTAGATCTCCATACCAAATTATATTTTTCGTTTGAAATCTTTGTATTTCCAATCCAGTTTGATCTTTTTCGTGTGGATTCACATTACAAATTATATCAATTGTACGTCTTTCACCTGACATTGACCTGTTTGTTACGTATAGCTTATAGACAGGATTGGATCATGTCAAGGCTGACAAACAAAAGTCTCAGTGTGAGATACCAAGTATGCATTCAGAAGGAAGAGAAACTTGGAAAGTCTGAAAATATAATTTACTTTGGGAAGGAAGCGAGAACATTTTTTTGCATTAGAGTTGTTTAATCATCTTATGGCCTGCAAGGTTGTAACTGAAGGTTCAAGGACTTCAAAAGATCCCTAAATTAGGCAAGTCATATAATCCAAACGTAAAAGAGACAGATTTACTCAATTCTACGTATAGAATTCAAATATATAACTGTTAAGATTCCATGCTAGGGCTTAAAAAGTATCTCCTGGAATTCGGTTGTCCTAAATTTTTTCAGAGGACTGAACAAAATTTTCTGGTGCAGCAAATTAATGTCTAATCTCTACCATGCTTATTCCTATGTGCAACAATTGTTGGACTGGTATCTGCATTAAAATAGCTCTGTATGAGATTGATGACTGAAAAGAGGACATTCTTTACGTTACTAGACTGCCTGCAAGTGAGAATTTTTGAGTTGAACCCTTTTTGACAGGGATTTGTGTGTTTGTTGACAGAGATTGAGTTTTGTTGATCAATGCAATTTCTTTCCAAGTCTTTGATCTTCAAATGCCATTGGAAAAATTAAGATGGTTTTTATTTTTTGACTTTCCTAAAGTGAAATGTAATGATTTATTTGATTCTCATGAATTAAATGTAAGGTTTTCATTTTATAAAATCACTTGTTCAAGATTGTTTTTACTTAAGGTAAATAAGTCTCTGTTTGCATAAAATATATGCTATTATTAACCTAATTCTTGGAAATGATCTTCCTCAAAAAAAAGTTATTCAAATTGTTGAAATTGATAAGTAGGAGGTATTTTCCAGTGTGTCAAATTGTGATATTGCTATCAGGATTCAACTGTGTAAGAATTTGACTCGTAAAACTACACAGTTGAATCCTGATAGTAATACCACAAGTGTTGAAATTGTTTTACTTTATAGGAAGGCCCATTAATCTCAATACATTAGAACACTTTCAACTGACGCATGGTGGTAGGCACCATGCAAGAGAATGGGATCATTTATAATACTGTTTGTGCATGAGATGGGGAAAGAAGAGGTTAACCAACATTTCATTACAGAGATTCAGACGCTCTTGAGAAGGTGATTTATAGAACACTTGCAGGATATGTATGTATGGTGGTGAGGCAGTCATTCTTCTGGAGCTTGTAGGTGCGGTGGCCAGGTTGAAATATGCACAAGCCACTAGGTAGGAGTTTCTGATGGCACAGGTGGAGGAATCCCTTGATCCTATCATGTTTAAAAACATTGTCGCACTCGGCATTTTGGTGGCATGCTACAGTGATTTATGTAAGCATGTTGTTCATATGGCATTGCCTTGTTGGTGCTGCTTGCAGGTAATCTATAAAATTCAAATAAAATCTTTCATTTTTTTAATCTGCGAGAAGGATTTTTGCCTACTCAAAGCTTGAATTCTCTTTTTAGGTGGTGGCTTTGTGTCCTTTCGTTTGGTTTGAGCTATTCTTTATTGCTTGTGATAGATATACAATAATTCTTTGCTTCGGGTTTTACAGTGATGCACATTTGAAACTTGATCACAAAGAAATAAATTGGATTATATTTGGCAGAAGTGAACAGGTTATTGCAGCATCTATCTAGCATCTGTGATGCATTCTTACATGGTGATGCATTGTTCCATCACTCAAATTTACTATTGTCATATATCATGCCTGAGATTACAAACCATCTCAACTATTTATTTTGTAGGAATATGTTCGAACATGCCAGATGCTTAGAGTTAATATACTCAATACTAAAATTATTATTTTAACATCTATTAAGACAAAACAACAGAAGAGACAACGTTGAAAAAGCTCATTGAAGACGTTAAGAATATTTACACAAAACTTCGATTATTTTAACTCCAAAAGTAAAAGAATCCTCCAAGAAGTGAAGATTGAGAAGGGGTTCATTTCTTCCTCGTAGCTCAACCCTAGAACATTGTGATAACAAGATGTCCTGAAATAACACTAAGTGGAGTTAGGGTTGTATTCATTGATTCTTTAATTTTTGGAGCTCACTTAACATGATTTTTATAAAACTGACAAAATGCTTAGCGTGGTGATTTATAAATTGCTTTCATTGTGTCCATTGCATTTAGTGATTGTTAGTTATGTTAATAGGCATTTTCTTTGTGGAAAGAGCCTTTTAGTATTAGACTTGTACTGTTATGTAATAACACAAAGTGGAGTTAGGGTTGCATTCATTGATTTTTTAATTTTTGGAGCTCACTTAAGATGATTTTTATAAAAGTAATAAAATGCTCAGCATGCTGGCTTATAAATTGCTTTCATTGTGTCCATTGCATTTACTGATGGTTAGTTATGTTATAGGCATTTTCTTTGTGGAAAGAGCCTTTTAGTAGTAGACCTGTAGTTCTATGTCTTCATGGAATTATGTAATGTCCCAAATCTGGGTTTTTTTATGGAATATGTGATTTTTTTGATATTTTAATTTTAATTTTGAAACAAATAAAAAATCTTAACAACAAATTGAATTTGAAAATAAATAATGATCTATATAACAAGTGATTAGAAATTGCACCACAAACCCTCAAAATGTTGTAATTTATCACCGTCTTCCAAACAATTGTACTGAATAATATATGTCAAATACATTTGATATAAACTCTACGTTGAATCAAACAACAATAGTGGGTCATTCAAATTTATATTTATATTTTAATTGCAACTACTACAATTAACTACAAGCTGATATGCAAATTGTAAATATAAATTTCACAGTTAACAATGAGAAATTTTCTACTAACAAAATAACAAAAACATATGGTAAATGTCCTACTAACAAAATAACAAACAAACATATGGTAAATGTCGTAGTAACAAAATAACATACCTACAACATATATAAAGTAGTGGTTGAGTGTTGGGTTGTCAATGATCATAAATGTTGAAGGTACAACTAGATCTAGCCCTAGAATTTCATTGTACACTACTAGAAGGTTGTGATTTGACCTTGAATTTGTTATAAACGACTCTCAATGTTTGCGATGGCAGTTGGTAGGTATGCTGGTATGTGGTGATTGTTGTACAAAAATATGTTAAACCCTCCTTGATGTTGATGCCCAAAGCTAGGGTCTAAAAAATGTTGATCGCACCACCAAAGATGTAATTAAAGTTGTATGACCCCTCCAAAAATGCTCTCAAATGGTATGGAATTCTCCCAAATATACAGACATTGCAAAGTAAAGAATAAATCAACAACAAAATTGTGGATAAGCTTTGAAAATGCATCTTTGAGATCCATTTGATGATATTAAAGTATTTGTTTGTATTTCAATCATCAAAATTTTAAAATTTGTATGTAATCGACAAATATTTTGTTCTAATGCTATCTTGTGTAGAGATGTCTTAAAATAGAGATGCAAATTTTCATCTCTAAATTTGGTGATGGAAATTCAAGAGGGGTTTCGTCCTCTAAGAATCTAAATAGTCAAGGGGTCTTTTCCTTCATTATGAAATTTAACATTGAAGTTCAAATATTGAATTGTGAACTCAAGACAAGATAATGCACAATGAATTAAAGCTCTTTAATTCAATATTATTAAGTATTTAAAAATATTTTTTAGTTAAATATAATGATATTATTAAGTTGTCCTTAAATATAATATTATCGAGTCCAATTTAAAATATTAATCATTTCATTTGTTTTATCTTTTAGTCAATAGAAAATGAGGATAGGCTAGAGGTCTTCTCCATAGTTTAATTAAAAATAGGGGACATGACAAATTGCAATTATAGCTAGGAGATTTTGACATGTGAAGATGAGATATTAGCTTACGTAGCCATCCCTTCTATTTCTTTTGGGAAATCAAACTTTGTAGTTTGTAAGAACCCTAACTAACTGCTCAAATAATAACACAAATTCTCTCTCTCTACACACACACCCACACACCGATACACCCACACATATTCTTCTAACAACATACATTCAAATGGAAAGTTACCAATTTGATACAATTTATTGGATACACCCAACATTCAATTTTACACACCATTGATGATCTTATAGACACTCTAGAACTCAAATTACTCCTTTAGGGCTTTTCATCCTCAAAATGATCTAATTGTCATTCTTGAAGGTTGTCATCTCCAACCACCATTGCTATTGTAAGTAGTCACATTTGTGAGAATGGAATTGATTAATATTTTCAATTTTTGGGAAGCATATTCTCTTGTCCTTCCAACACTTCTTATATTCCATGCCCTCTTTTTTATGTGTTCTTTCACCAAGCAATCTAGACCTCAATTAATGACAGTTAAAGTGACATTTTTATTCCTTAATCAATGGGAACTAACTAACAAATACATCCCTCTTATTTCTTCATTTAATTGACCCCAATTAACTTATCTATCTTATTTCATTATTTAACTAACCTTGATTGACTCATCTACCTTATTTCATTTATAGACCCTGACTAGTCCCATGTTGCCAATCCACTTACTCAATACTATTCTTGCATTACTAGTCCTAGGAAGTGAGCCCCTCATACCATGGATGTCAAAAAGGGGATATTACAAGTTCCCCCTCTTTGAATTTGCTTGATCTAAAAAAAAAACAAAGTTGGATGATCTAAAATGTTGATTAACTCCCTTTTATGACATAAAAGTGATTGGTAGTATCTCACTCTCTCCACACTCTATGCCTTCATCAATGATTCAGGCATCTCTCATTATTAGAGTACACATCAATTAGATGTACTTGCCCCTTTTCTCAAGCAACTATTTGTTGAGTCCCAAGAATCCTTAAAGTTGAAACATAATTGCTTCCATCTCATTTCATTGTAGGTCATGTCAGTTGGACGTTGACTCCAAAAGGTGTGCCCCATCTTGTGGTGATGTGTAGGTCAAGAAAGTGTAACCTACAACATCTATCAAAAAGGATTGTGTGGAGTCCTTTGCTTATTCTATTATGCTCCTATACTCACACCTTCACACCTCTAGTGGTAGACTCTTGGAAGGATCTACTAGGAGTAGTGGTATCCAATGTTAATGATTTAGAGGAAGGGGAGAAGAGGTACTTAAATGGTTTGGGAGGGTCAATGAGTTTGACTTGTAAAACTACATGGTTGAATCCTGATAGCAACATCACTACTTAAATGGTTCCAATGTGAAGGCCCTTTTGATGGCTACTTGAATTGAATATAGTTCAAGGGCTTTAACTAAGTCTCTAAGGGGATCTTTCAACCCTTCCATGAAGAGGAAAGTCACATGCCTTTGACACATTAGGTAATATCATAGATAACCTCTAAAAATCAATCACATGCATCCAATAAGCCCTCATGTGGTAGCTATTCCAACTCCTTTAAGTGCTCTCTTGGGTCTTTCTTCTCAAATTTGTTGGTGAGCCTCCTACAAAATTCCTTGTAGGTGGTAATAAGGTTGTTCCCTTTAGTGACTAGCCCTTAATACCAACACTTGTGAAACTCCTAGTTGTAGGATTGCAAATTTAATTGCTTCCTTCTTGTACATAGGGTTTAGTGAGAAGTAAGTATTAACTTTTGAATCCACACTTGGGCGAAGGCTTTGTTGGATCCATCAAATGAGTAGATAGTAACCTTCCTCAATCAAATTTACAAATCTTTATGAGGTCTATTTGGAAGTGGTTTACTTCTAAACCTAGATTTGATTTTTGGATTCAATGTATGAAAATTCATAAGGGAGATGTTTGATCAAAATTCAACACTTGTTGCCCTATATTTTGCGTGGAAAGCATCCAATCCTCCTTTGTTGGTTTTCCATATCCTCTTATTGTTACATGGTTTATTTTTTCAAGAACATGACTCTTGGTATTCTGGTACTAATGAGTGATTTTGTCAAGGTGTTATGGTTTGTTGCTCAAGATGAAGATTCCCCTTGTGTTCCATTAGATGTTTTGGTTTTCTACCGAAGTTGAAGATTTCCCTTCCACTCCATTACTAGAGGTGTAGTGGCATTGCTTGGTTCCTTGGTTCCCTTACCTTGCACAATTTGGACAAAGAGATCAACGAGTTATCATTTCCCATCCTCCAAGGAACTCATCACATTGAAAAATTCCTTCTTACCTTCATATGATATTTTTCTTTCTTTCTTTTCTTTTTGCTCTAAGTTGATATTTGAAGTCTTTATCACTAATTGACATGCAATAACTATATTTATTTTCCTTTTCTAAACTTTCTTAGGTTGGGCAACCTTTTTTTCTAATACCATTGTTAAAACCCTAACTAAATGCAAAAATAACACAGAAAAATACTCCAACCACATACATATGCAATGACCATATTTTATTTCCTTTTTAAATATTCCTTAGGCTGGCTAGATCTACTTTCTAATCACACTATTAAAAGCTCAACTAAATGCGCAAATAAGACACAAAAATACTCCAACTATATACATATGTAATGGGATCATTAGTGGTGTGTGTATTTGAATGTTGGGTGTGCTTAATAGGTTGCATCCGATTGGTAGATTTCCATTTGACTTTTTTGGTTAGAAGCATAGTAACATAAAACCAAAATAACATGCAATCACCCACATTTAAAATGTACCCACCCTCCAAAGTGTGTTGTTCTAACTTGGGTTGCCTAAATTTTCAATAAAATGGTCAAACTTGGGTCAAATTGGAAAAAAATCACTTTTTATCAAAATATCCATGTTTAACCCACATGTAATTGAAAATCTAGTGATTTTTTAATTTGGCCATTTGTTTTTTCCTTTAAATACTTCAAATTTGATTTTTTTGTTTTGTTTTTATGAGTATTTTAGTGTCTTTTTATTTTCCATATTTTTCCCATCTTAAACATGCGTAATTGAATTTTATTTACACTTGTTTTTTTGTGCATTGTTGTTTAAGTATGATATGGCTATGGTTAGAAGAATATACACATATACACACACCCAATATTCAAATTTGCACACCACTAATGATCCTTTTGACACTCTAGAACTTGAAATGCCTCTAGAAGGTTTCTATCCTCAATATGGTCTAACTGTCACCACTAAAGGTTGTTGTCTCCAAATTCCACAATTGCAATATACATCGTCACATTCCTAAGAATGAAATTGATTTTTTTTAAATTTTTTGAGAAGTTCCTTCTCTTGTCCTTCCAAAGCTTCCTATATTCCACACTTTCCCTTTTTTTTGCATTCCTTAATCATAGGCAATCCAATCCTCAATCAATTGAAAAATCCATCCTTCTTATTTCCTTATTTAATTGATCCCATTGACTCATCTACTTTATTTAATAATTCAATTGACCCTAACCAATGTCTTATTTCATGATTTAATTCTCTTAACTATTCCTACACTACTAGTCCACTTACTTAATGCTACTCCTACATTGATAGTCCTAGGGAGTGAACCACTTGTAGCATGGATGTCAAAAAGGAAACATCATAATATCAAGGGGTTTTAAACACCCTACTCTATTATTTTTGTCAAAGGAGTTCGTGGAGTGGGTATAACACTTTTGTTTGGGTGCCATGCTTTGTAATTGATCGAGCCAAAATAATAATGCAATTTTGGTTCTTAATCTTCTACAAACACGTAGTATTTGTCACAATAGTAGATTCTAATATTCAAATCAAATCTTAAATAAATAAGGTGTAATTCATTGTTTACCATCAACAGTATCATCACATTTTCAAACAACAAATGACATATATAACTCTCAATCTTATTATTATAATGAACAAAAAATAATAAATATAATTTCTTGATCTATCTTATTACAACAGTGACTGCATTATGTTAAAATGACAACAACAATAAAAAATTGGATTAATATAATGTGACTGGAGTCTACATCTAATGAAGCTGAAATATGAACTTTGTATGAGATTACCCTCTGAAATCACTAGTTTTTTCATCATATGATTCCCACACTTGAACACAAGTTCTCAAAATGGATTCTAAAAGGAATTTGGTAAGGTTTAAAATAATGCTACCAAATGAAGACATTTTCTCTTCTATATCCTTCACAAACAAACAAGTCAGCCACCAAGTAGACTTGTAACTTCAAATTAAACATTGATCATAGGAGAGAAATATTCCACTTTGAAAATAATGATGAAAAAATGACTATTGGAAATAATACATATGCTGAGAAGTTAGGAGGGAAGTGGGAACATGGTGAAAATATCAAGGATAAGATGTTAGCCTTACCACTAGACACATACTACAAGTTGAGGTGAGGGACAATTGGGAGGCATGACATGATGGAGAAGTTTGAAACTTTGATGGTAAAAAGGGAAGAGTGGAATTGGTGGAAAAGGGAAAAAACATAATAGATGAAAGTAGGAAAGATCAAGTATAGACCTAATATTACAAACCTAGATTTACTAGAAATGTGACATGACAAATCTTCCTCACTCAAAATTGCTTCTCTTCAATAAATTGATGGTTTAAATGTTCCAATATATGCGGGACTTCCCTCATTGCATCCTCTATCGAAAAATCTTTCCACCAATTTAGGTACTCCTTGGAACTTCTATTTATTAGCTTCCTCTCCCTTATGTCTATGACTACTTGAGAAATCAAAACTAGTTTGTTGTCCTCATCAATCAAAGACAACTCATTCGATGGTTCTATATATTTTGTTAAAATCATTTTAAGGTAAGACTATGAAAAACATTGTGTATCTTGCTTCCCTCCAATATCTCCAACTCATAATCCACTTTTCCAATCCTTCTAAAAATTATATAATGCCTATAAAAACATAGTTTGAGCTTCTTCAACCCACTTGCCTTCAAGAAATATTGCTTATATGGATGCAATGTCAAAAAAACCGTGTCTTCGATCTCAAATTTTCTCATTATCCCATGATGATCCATATACATATTTCCTTATCGTAGACGAAGACCCACTTTTATACATCTATGATTTTTTGAATATAAAAACCAATCATGTGTTTGTCTTGCATGCACATAGCTCTAATTCCTTCTCCTAATGCATCACATTCGAGTGTGAAAGGGAGGGTCAAATTTGGAATTAAATACACAAGACATTACCTCTTTTAGTATGTCCAATGCATATTGTGCACCCTCAGTCCATACAAAATCTCCCTTCTTTGTTCTGGTCAATTATGAGCATGACTAGTTGGGGGAAACCCTTAACAAAACACCTATACTAACTACAAAGGTCAAATAATGTTCACAATTTTCAAGGTTCTTAGGGGAGGGCAATCCAAAATTTCCTTGTTCTTCTCTATGTCCACTTGCACTCCTTTGTGCTAATGATTTGACCTAGATACACAATCTCCATCATAACAAACTCACACTTTGATTCCTTGGAAAACTATGTTTGTGCTTCCAAAATTCCCAACACTTCATCAATGTGATATAGGTGCTCCTCCCATGTCTTGCTATAGATAAAAATATTATGAAAGAATACAAGGATGAACATTTTGAGGCACTTGAAAAAATCTAATTCATGGACAACTAAAAGTTTTATTGAGAATTTGTCAAACCAAATGACATGACCAAAAAATCATAGTGCCTATAGTGGCATTGAAATCCATCTTAGAGATATCCTCCTCTCAAAATTTGATATGATAGTAGCCTCCCTTGAGATCTATTTTGAGAAATAAAATACTTTGTGAAGATCATCTATCAATTCATTGATCTTGGGAATGAGGTATCAATTCTTGATAGTTTTCTTCTTTAGTGCCCTATAGTCCATGCAAATCCACATTGTGCCGTCTTTCTTCTTCACCAAAACTATAAAGGAAGAAAATGGACAGCTCGGTTTGATATGCCCCATTAATTGTATTTCCTTAATTACCCTTTTTATTTCCTCCTTATGTCTCCTAGGGTGGTAGTAGGGAGTAGTGATGATGGGATTAATGCCCTCCTCTAGCTTAATGACATGATCAAAGCCTTTATTTTATGGTCTCCCTGGAGGAACGGTGTTGAATACTTTATCAAGTGCTTGTACAAGATACTTTTCACATCCATATGGTATTCCTTTTTTTTTCAATGGGTTTTGTTACAATCACCAAACATTGAGTCACCCATGCTAGTTACTTGTGACAAAAAATCCTTTAGCTGATACAATCCTTGGGCTTTATTAGTCATTCCTCATAGCACCACTTATTTTCCCTCTAATTAAAACTCTAGTTACATGTTCTATTTAAATTTTATGTAATCTCTCCCAATGAGTGCAACCACTAGATACCTAGGACCATATTTGTCTCTCCTATGCTAACAACATAAAATTCATCCTTGATATCATATCCTCCTAGATTAAGATTCAATTGAGAGATATTTAAATTGTATTTTATGGTGAAATTATCAACCACCATAAAAATGAATGCTTTCAAATTCCTTTATTTTTTACTTCACTTGGCCACCAATCCCTCATCAACGAAGTTATGAGTGATACTAATGTCAATGAGTATAGTGACCCTTTGACCTCATAGAGCCAAATGGATGTGAAAGGGGTTGTATGTTGGAATACTAGAGAGTATGGCAAGAGGGACTTCCACCATGGCTCCTTCCTCTTTTAGCGGGTATTCTTCTCTAATATCATATTCAAGTTCTTCTTCACTTTATGGTAAATAGGTTCCTCAAATCCCAGTACAACATTAGATTTTACCTCAATATAATGTACTTTTCATTTCCCAATACATCTATGTCTAGGCAACCATGGATCCTTGTAGCTAAAATATAGCCTTTCCTAAATAATTAATTCCTTGCCCCATTGTTAATTTGGTTTTGACGGTAAATTCTTGGTTTGCTATACATTTTCGTGAAAAGGATTATTTGGAATGAAGGTTTTAGTTTGAAACTTATTATTTAGCATGGAATTCTCTAGTGTCAAATCCGTCTTTATTTCATCGTGTAGGGTAGGTGGTTCGAAAGTCTTGATTAGCCCCTTGAAGGATTTAGTTAAACCTTCGATGAAGAGCATGGTCAACCTTCTCTCTATAATGTCTAGCACCATTATTGATAGCTTTTGAATCTTTGTTGTAACATAGTTCTCCATTGAACACAAAAGATGACAAGATGACTAGCTCTAAAATCATTATAATTTCTTGAGCCAAAAAATAATGCAATTCCAATTCTTAGCCTTCAACAAACACTTAGTATTTGTGATAATAATATTCAAAATTTGATATTCAAATAGGGTCTTAAATAAATCATATGTAATTCACTATTTAACATCAATAATACCATCACATTTTCAAATAACAAATGACATAATATATAATTTTCAATCTTACTATTACAAGGAACACAAAATGATAGATACAATTTATAGATCTTTATCTTATACAAGAATGATTGTATTACATTCAAATGGTTTTGCAACATTAGTAATTGCAATAACAATTCATATGAATATAAATTCCACATCATATCAATACAATGTGACTAGAGTCCATGTTCAACGAATCTCAAACACAAAATTTGTACAGGATTTCCCTCTAAAATAACTAAGGTTTTTGTCCTAGGATTCTCACACTCAAACAAAAGTTCTCAAAATAGATTGTGAAATGAATTTGGTTAGGTGCAAAATGATGCTCCCAAATGAAGACATTCACTCTTTTATATCCTTCACAAATAAGCAAGTCAACCACCATGCACTCTCACTTCACATTTGAATAGTGATCATAGGCAATAAAAAATTCACTTTAAAAGTTACATCACCAAAACAACTAATGGAAAAAATACAACACATTCTAGGAACTTTAGGAAGGGAATGGGTTCATATGGGTGAAAATATTGAGGATCGAGGGTCGGTCATACAAGTAAACACATATACTGTAAGTCAAGGAACAAGATATGTGAGAGACATGATAGGAAGAAGGGAAGATCAAAGTTGGAAGAAAAGACATACTCAAGAAAAACATGATATTTATACCTTCTTTATTTGATTGTACTTTGTTAGTTGACTTGAACAACTCAATGACCTTGTGCATATGCTTTCTCATATTGAACTAAGATCCTTGAAATGTCATATCATTCTTGATTATTTGTGAGTCTTTGATTTTATGCTAAAATTATTTGTGAGTCTTTGATTTAATGTTAAAATTATTTCTGATCAAGTTAGGTATTATGAAGACCCTATTAATAGCAATAAACAACTTTACAAGAAAAAAAAAACAAATTATATTACATCCTTGATGGATTCAAACTTTCCCCAAAACAACGTTTCAATGACTAGGTAAAAAGTTTTAAACTTTATTAAAAGGTAATTATATTAATGATATCAAGTTTCCACAATCCATATTGTTCTTTGCAATGGTTTCTGGTTTTGATTGTGTGATAATTTTTGCATCAACGTTTCGGATCACACTCCGTGATCCATCATCAGGATGAGTAGAGCTCAAGGATAGAATGAGGCTAGTCTTGTAGTCCAAAATGAATGATTATCTTGGAATGTATTTTGATTATATAAATATATAGTAGTCAATGATAGGTGACCAACTTGATAAAGTAAAAAGATAAGATATTTAATCTATACAACATGTATTATCTCCACAATTATGAAAGATAAATATATTTATGTGTGTTTCCTTGAAAAATGCAACTATAGTTCTAATCATGTTATTGATTAGCTAGATTTTTTTACTTAATCTAATTGTGATTAAAGATAAACTAGTAAGAATTATTAGAAAAGATCTAAAATATGCAAAATAAAATTATAGATGAAGTGAAATAGATTCACCATGATATTGATAGTGCTACACTCACACTTATTTTATAATTTTTTGTGTGTGCTATGTTGTAGATACATCACGGGTTATTGAGGACAACAATTGATTTATAGGCGTAGAAATGTTATGAGATATTTTTCCTAAAGTGAAAATAAAGTTATGAAGTAAACCTTAAGTATTACATGGAGATTAAAAAATAAAGGATATTATGATCTTGTGTTTAAAATGGATATTGATAGAGAATATTTATAAAAAATCATTTAAAAGGGAAGATCAATTGTCTTTATTAAATAATAACTAAAAGGAACATTCGTGAAAGGGTGTGATGGTTTTGAAACCACCCCTTTTAAAGGTTATACAACTTACAATTATGCAATACTTGGAAAAACATGGAGATCACTGAAGAAAAATGGTGGTTTGGTGGGCTATGAACATTGGAGAAGGGGTACATAGAGTGTTTCCAACTCAGGATATAGAGTGCATTTAGAATTGTCCTAGCTAGGGCTTGTTGAATTATTCATTTGTTATGGATGTTGAGAATTTTCTCTTTTATATGTTGTAATTTGTATGTTGAGGGGTTGTTCTATTTACATGCTATGTTCTGAATAAGAATTATTTTCTCTTGGTGTGTGCCATAGCTATGAGGTTCAAAACCATTGCAATCTTTTCAAAGTGAGAGTGACCATTCCAAGTGCTTTAATTCAAATAAGTATTGAACTTATTATTATTCAAAGATATGTAGAAGTATGCATAAATAAATTAAAGTTATTCTAATAAAAATTCTGTAAAGATGTTATTTATTTTCCTTCAGTAATATTCATATTGTTAGATGCCAATTTATGTATTAATGACGATGATCTAAATATGCTGAAGTCTTAAGTTAGTTAATATTTATAAATAAATTTTTGTGTGCATTTATTCTAAATATAGAAAAGTTTATAATATTTAAACTTAGATGATAATACTAATAAATCCACTTTCATGTTCAAAATTAACTTTTATATATTAAATCTATCCAATTTTATACTATGGAGAAAAATAGCATCACATTTTAGTATTTATACTTTAAAGAACCAAACAAGTATCATATCTTATAGGAGTTGTTTTGTTCCATTTAACTCCTTGTAACAATAGAATCATTGACAAACAAGAGAATTTTTTTTATAAATATAAAAATTACTTGAGAGAAACATTGAACCCTTTGAAGATGAAATGACTATGAATTTCAAACTCACATGCACAATTTATATGGACATAAACTCTATGACTAATAGTTCTTTAGTCTTGACAGAAACTCTATGAACTAATAACTCTTCAATCTTGACAGAGACTCTATGAACTAATAGCTCTTTAGTATTGACTAATTTTTGAACAATGTAGTAAGAAGTAAATCATCAAGCCCATTATGATCAATCAAGACATTTGTATTATCATGAATTGAAAATATATTTGTAGAGGACATTGTTAGTGTGCCAAATCTATATGATCAAGTCAAAGTTCTATCAATCTATGTTTGAAATAGGTTAATACCACCAATCTATTGCTTTCAAGAATGTCTATCAAAAAGACTTCACCTTTTCAATTTCATGATGGCCTCAATCAAATTTGTACAGTTGGGCTCAAAAAAGTAGACACCTCTCTTGATTTGATTCTTTTCCAAAGAATGTGGTATAGATATTGAATTCTCTAGTCAGCATATTTTGTGCTTTCATGTGTGATATGTTGAGGGCGAAGGTGTTCAAACTTAGAAGCACAGACTTGTGACAAATGACACATAAAATAATGCCCCCATGAAAGTGGTGTACATAGTAATAAAAAGAATGTATTAAAGGCAAAGTAATTGTTACATTAATTCTGATATATTAAATCTATTTATTTTTTATTTTTTTAAAGAGTATGTGTAGACACCCAAATTTGATCACGCCCATATGATCAAATTTACCTCTTTATTCATCAACTCGGTTAATATTAATTAATTTAATTAATATTACACTCCCACATAAGATTTTTAAAGTATTTAATTTAACAATTAAACACTTTATCTGGTACCTTTCTCCTCTCTAAATTAAATAAATACACCAATTTATTTAATTTAGTCATTTTAATCATTTTGAATTAAAATCAATTTAAAATTATTCTTTTTGTCACATCCTCCATAATCCATCTCTAATTTGGATTGATTCAATTAATTCATAATTAGGGTGTGCATCCTCTTAATCAAGGATTAATGTCACATCCTCCTACATTTGCCACTTGTCACTAATCTTCCATTGATTATCATAATCAAGTATTTGCACAACTTTAATCAAAGTCATTAACCACTTTTAGCACCACTTTTTAGTCAATCTTTCCTTTTTTCCTTTCTGGGCATTGACCCTCTTTCCCATGAGAATTTTTAATTCTCATTTATTCATCCTAGGTCTCTCTCTTCCCCATGTGAATTTTTAATTCACATTTTATCTTTCCAAGGCTTCTAGAATATTTGACTTGTCACCTCATGCACATGTGACCAATTCCCACCTTTTTGGATACCCTCTCTTATCCATTAGATTCTCCTATGAATGTGAATTTTTATTTCTCCAACCATTTCTCTTTTCCCATGGAGATTTTTGAGAAATTCCAAAATTCTTCAAGTGTCATTTTCACTCCCACTTGGGAACAAGAAGTTCCTTTTTGAGGAAATCTTCTCACTCCCCAAGGTACTTGGAAGGTACTTGTCCTTCCTCCACATCATGTACTTCCTTTCCACATCATCTACACATCATCTCACCCTTAGCCCTCTCACATTCCACATGTCAAAATGTGAGGGCTTGTGAGTCCTCAACTTACCTTAGCCCTTCATCTTGACTTTGTTGGATAAATCCCAACCATTGAATTCTCTAGAGAATTCAAGTTTCTCTATAAATACCCCATCCTCTAAGGCATTTTTAACACTTAGCCATTTTGCAACTAAATGCTACCATTTTGTGCACTCATCTAGCCTTCAATTTCATTCACTTGCATTTACATTCAAGCATATATTTGAGCCTTGAATTTATCCATAACAAGAGCCATCAAGGAGCATACAAATCAATCCAAATCAAGGGCCAACCAAGGAGTTTCAGCTGAGAAAAGGGAGGTATATCTATTTGTCTTCATTTAACACTTTCCTCTTTGCATTTACAAATTTCTTAGGCTAATCTTGAGGTGTTTCCTTATGTTTTTCCATTGCATTTTAATTTCTTAGAATAGGTTAGACATTTTGATATCACATTTTTGGCACGCCCAGTGGGACCCACAAGCGGGTTCCTCAATTTAATGTTCGTTGTTGTTGAGTTTTTTGAAGGAATACGTCGCGGAAGGGCGACTACGCCCCTGATTTTCTACAAAGGGGTGACTGCGCCCTTGATTTTCCGTAGTGGGGCTACTGCGCCCCTGATTTTCAGCAGAAGGGTGATTACGCCCCTGATTTTCTGTGGTGGGGTGACTGCACCCCTGATTTACTACAGAAGGGCGATTGCGCCCCTGTTTTTCTGTAGAAGGGCGACTACACCTCCTCCTTGACTAAAATTTTTGGCTAACACTTTTCTTGCAAAAAGGTGACTACACCCCTTGGGTTGAAATTTTTGTGCTAACACTTTTCTGTAGAAAGGCGACTACACCCCCTGGGCTGAAATTTTTGTGCTAACACTTTTCTGCAGAAGGGCGACTATGCCCTTGATTTTTCGTAGAGGGGCGACTGCGCCCCTAATTTTCCACAGTGGGGCGACTGTGCCCCTGATTTTTTGCAGAAGGGTGATTACACCCCTGATTTTCTGTAGAAGGGCGACTGTGCCCTTGATTTTTTGCAGAAGGGCGACTACGCCCCTAATTTTCCATAGAAGGGCGACTGCGCCCTTGATTTTCCGCAGAAGGGCGACTGCACCCCTGATTTACTGCAGAAGGGTGACTGCGCCCCCTTGTCACCGCGAAGCAACACATTTTGAAAGGTAAAACTATCATTTTGGCTTCGATTTTTTGCTATTTTCAAGTATTAACCCCCTAACACTATTCTTGCAAGGATATTGGTGTTTTTGCTAACTTTTTGTAGCATATTCTTGTGAAGTTGATGAAGAAAGCGGGATAAAGCATCTAACATTTGTTTGCAGGGCTATCCGTTCGCTCAAACTTATTAAACTATCCTTGCTGTTTGCGTTAATCTAAGAACATAGTTTAATTAGGAGTAATATTCATTGCTTGCTGTGTTTATCTTTTTGTGTTACCCAAAGGGAGCATTAGCTTGTTTTTGCTTTCCCCTTGCACTTCGTGTGAGCCTGGGCAGTAGTTGGAAATAATTAGTGTTTTCTTTCTAGTGGGACCTGCTTGGGGATTTCATCACCCCAAGGGACGATTCCAACCATGTGTACCAACGGGTATATAAAGGGGGGAGAGTGAAAGTTGTACCCCAATCCAGTCACGTCGTAATTGGCAGAGCGCCGGCTAGGGTGATACCTAGATAGACGTGAAGAGTTGGTTCGAGCCCTTCAGTATCTTGCTGGGGTTCCCGACTCACGTTTGTGACGGGCTGGTGTTCACAATTGTGCCTCATGTACCAAGAGTATATCGAGGACTCCCTAGACACCTTGTGCATCCTAGATTAAGACCTCTTTGGCCATACCCTTAACACTAATCATAGGATTGTGTTTGCTTGAAAGTGTTTTCTTGTGAGAAACCAGTGAATTTTTTGACAAATTGGCCTTATCATTGTCATTTTAAAGTCCTTGCCATAGTCATTTTCATCAAACCAAGCCCCTGATTTTCTGTAGAAGGGTGACTATGCCCCTGATTTTCTGCAGAAGGGCGACTACGCCCCTGATTTTTTGCAGAAGGGCGATTACGCCCTTGATTTTCCACAGAAAGGCGACTGCACCCTTGATTTTCTGCAGAAGGGTGATTGCGCCCTTGATTTACCGCAGAAGGGTGATTGCGCCCTTGATTTACTGCAAAGGGGCGAATTTGCCCTCCTGAACACCCGAAATAGCCCCATTTGGATCCGTTTAGCCTCTAAACCATCATTTAATCATTCCCAACTGTTATCTCCTCATTCCAAGCCTCTGTTTTGTCACTCTAAGCCTCCAGAAACCTCCATTTGATCAGTTTAAACCTCCATCTTATCGTTCCAAACCTTTGTTTAACCATTCTAAATCCCCATTCATTCTCTACAATCATCCTCAATCCATCCGCTCATTTTAAATTTCCCCATAATCCATTCAAAATTCCATACCATCACCTAGCGAACATCAAGATTTTACCGTTTGCATCAGCAAACACCACCCATAATCAAACTGCCTTAACCTTGTGTTACAAAGTGGTTACCCAAATTGACCATAGCACTTGAATTTGATTATTAGTTGTTAACTTTGACCCAAATCAATTTACTTCCATCTTGAGGTGAATTCGGTGTCATAAGTTATCATCCTCGGCCAAAATCAATCCATTTCTATCTTAAGGTGGATTCGGTGCCATGATCATCCTCTTAATCAATCAAAGCTCTAGGTCACTAAGGGTAACTTTCTTTGATTAAACTCAGGGTCTCTCACATCTTTCATCATCGAATCATACCCATTCAATCATCCAAATCTATCAAACCCAATCATTTGATCAAATTATCCAATCAATCAAATCACATCCGTTCAACCAATGCAATCCTATTGATCCTAATAATCCAATCCAATTTAATCAAAATCCAATCTAGCTAATCAAAATTTGATCCAATTGAAATCTAATCCAATCCAATATATCCAAACAAAATTTGATCTAAATCCAAACCCCATCAAAATCAGATCTCATCTAATCACAATCAAATCATTCGTCAAAAACATCTTTATAATCCACCCATAACACATTTGCATGCCCGTTCAAACTAGGTCACAAGTTAAGAGACAAATGGAACAACAACAAGGTCAAAATTCCCAAGCGAACATGTCTCAAGACCTTAATAACAATACAAATCCCACCAATGGTGCAAATATTGCTCAAGATCCTAACAATGTCCCCCAAGATCCTCATAATGGTACTTCATCACACTCCGACACCCAAAATCAGAACAACTCACCACATGGTGAAGAGAGTATGGCTAATCAACCCAAACTCATGCTTGAGGAACATTTTAGTAATCCTGCCAATGTGCAAATGACTGACCGTCTGTTTGAAAAACATGGGGAAGAAATTTTGGCCCACCTAATTGAGAAGGGTGTCAAACCCCCCTCAGGTGTTGACTTGTCCAAATATAGGAGTTCCCCATCTAACGTACTCCAAGGTTCACAAAATGCACTAGAAGGTTCATACTTCCCCAATGTTCCTCCAGTTGAGGGTTGGAATCAACCTGAATTTGGCAATGCTGTTCTTTATCATGTTAACCACCCCCCACATGCTTCAACCTCAGTTATGGGAGGTCCTCAAGTGCCTGATCCCAATAATCCTTTTGCCTATGGTATGCCACAAAATGTTCCACAACCTGCGCCATTAACGCTAACAACACCCCCTCTTTTGAATCAACCTACAGTCAACACTGGGGGCACCCCCTTCACCACATTGCTTCCACCTCCTGGGGCCACAAATGTACCATCATCTTCATATACATCTCAATAGCTTCACCAATCCAACATTCTGCCTCAATTACCTCCATAAGGCACATCCCAACTGAACGTTCCAGGTGGTACCCAACAACCCCCTTTACAAAACGCTTCTACGCTACCTAAGCCATCTCATCAACAACAACCCATACATAATGCTTTGGTCTCTTCACAACAACCACCCTACCAACCACAAGGCAATCCATCTCGACCTATTGCTCAGACCATATCTCGCATCCATTTTGCGTCCGCAGGCTCAACCACAACACAACATCCCATCTCGGCCCATACAATAGTTGAGATCACAACAACTCCCTCAACACTACTACTATCACAATCAGCAGCAATTTTACCAACAACCGCCTTATGCAACCTCCCAACAATCACAACAGTACCTTCAACACCAACAAACCAATACACAACATCCCATCCAAGCTCCTCAATAGCTTACCCCACACTTTTATCAAACAAATCCGTACTATAACCCACAACAATAGCCCCCGTATCAACAAAATCCCCCGTCTTACCAACAAGGCATGTCATCATCCAACTATCCAAATCCGTATTTCAACAATCCGACGCTCTCTCAGCAAGATCCTTTATCATCCTATCATCAATATCCCCCCAACCCGCCAATGGCCAACTCAGATCTGTTGGAAATCAAAGCCACTCTGAAGGATCTTCAAGCTGGGGCTGGCAAAAAATCATTCAAATTTGAAGACATATGTCCATATCCATTTGATCCGTCCATCTCATTGATCCCCTTCCCTAAACATTTTGAAATGCCAAAATTTGACAAATATAGGGGGAACAAAGATCCTAAGGCCCACTTGCAGGAGTTTTACTCCCAGTGTCAAGAAGTTATGCACAATGACAACTATCTCTTGCACCTATTCCCAAGAAGCCTAGCAAGCAACGCCCTAGAGTGGTTCATGACCCTCGAAAAAGGATCCATAGAATCTTTTGCGGACCTATAAAAAAAATTGTCTCCTACTTCTCCTTCAATTTGGAGGACATTGACACCTTAGACCTTCTCAAAGAGAAACAACATGAGGGGGAAACCTTTACTAGCTACCTCCAAAGGTGGTGTGCGCTAGCAAGCCGAATTAAAACCCCTCTGAAAGAGAAGGACATGGTCACTCTCTTCGTGGAGAACTCTCATCCCGACATGGCTCATAACTTTAGATTACATTGTGTCACCACTTTCACAGAGATAGTGGAAAAGGGACCTATCCTTGAACATGCCCTTGTCACCAAAGGGCACATTAAAATACATGGCCATGATAAAGAAAGGTCATTTGGAGATAAGCCACATTTTTGGAACAAAAACAAGAACGCAATGAATGATGGTGTGACTGATACTAAAAACGTCCAGGTGGCTAACACATCCCTAAGACAACAACCCTCCACACCTAACGCCATATCTGTACCACAGGGGGCACCTTATCCTCCTCAATAGTCAAATCAGAACAACCAAGGGAACACTAAGCGCCAGTATGCTCAATTAGGGGAACCCATGAGTGTTGTCTTCAATAAATTGATACAAATCAATTATCCAATCACATATCCTGTCACCAAGCCACTTGACGAATCCAAACCCAAACCCGCATGGTTTAAGGAAAATGAATATTGTGAGTTCCATAAAATCAAAGGACACTCTTTGAATAAATGTCAGGGTCTAAAAAACTATGTCCAAGATCTCATTGATCGAGGAGATATCAAGGTTGACACCAGTCAAGCCTCATCGTCCAATGCTCAATTGCAGATATATCAAAACACCTTTCCAAACGATAATCAAGGCCCGAGCACCTCCAACAATAATCCTCAAAACAACATCACAAATAATGTGAGCTATAAGAATGTACCCCTCAATTACAAGGGTATTATTCATTACATTGAGCAGGTAGAACCTCGTGTATCCATGATACATGTCAAAGCCAAAGACCCTCAGTGTGCTGTTACTACACGACGAGCCCGCATCACTGTCCCTGTGGCCTCCGCACTCGCCCAATCAACTTGTGTAAGCTCTCAGTACAACATCCTTGATCACTTAGGAAAGACCCCTGCACATATCTCCATTTTGGATTTACTTAAGTCTTCCACTGTACATCAAGAAATCCTCAACAGAGCCCTACAAGAAACCCATGTACCTAATGACATTGATCCTACATGATTCCAAGCTTTGGTATGACACCTAGCTTTATCTCATCAATTGCACTTCAACCAAAATTATATGCCAATCATCGATGTCAATCATAATCGCCCCTTACATATCAAAGTCGTGGTTGCTTGTCATAAAATAGAAAGAGTCTTGGTAGATAATGGCTCTGCCCTCAACTTGTGTACTCTAAAATTCATAAAATAGGTGGGGTATACTCAAGCAGACTTAAGTAATCAGATCATCATGATCAAGGCCTATGATAATGCAGAAAGGAATTCAGAAGGGATTATCAGTCTTCCTATCCAAGTGGGACCTATGGTTCAGTACATTACTTGTCATGTCCTTGATCTGGACTTGCCATATAATCTCCTCCTTGGCCATCCATGGCTCCATGCTATGCAAGCCGTCCCCTCCACATACCATCAGTGCCTAAAATTCCCAGTCAACGGACAAGAAGTCACAATCTATGCTGACCCCCAACCATTTGAATATTGCCGTGCTTTAGAAGTGTCATTTCCCCATTTACATTATTGTCCCGGGGTTGAAATGGGGGCATCCTAGTCATCATCCGCTAATCCACCCTCCATCACAATAACCACTCCATCTTCCACCACTGATCCTATAGTCACCAAAGTCCATATCATTGACAAAGGGTGTGGTGAATACCAAATGCATACTGCTCTCAATGTAGCAACCATGCCACCGTCACCACATGAGTATGGTCAACCTTCGCATGCTACTCCAAAGGAAGACAAGGCTTTCACCTTTAGTGGTAAAAACATCCCTACCACCACTTTCAGATCCCCTAGTGTCAAGATAGATGCACCAGAAGAGGACATAAGCCAATGGGTCTACCGAGAAGAACCCCAGCCGGATCCTCCTCTAAAGGAATATTTTTAGGAAGCATATCCATGGTCAACTAAGTTTGCAGAAAAGTATAACTACCAAGACAGGGGCCTAGTTAAAGAAGAACAAGGGCAGTTGCAACCCATTGATATGTCAAAGCTACCAAAAAACATAGGCATTGGGTATGACAGAAAACAGAAAAGCCCTACAACATCATCTAATACTTCCAATAGTATCATCATGGACGATGGCTCATTGGAAGACATACCCGAGGAGGAATCCATCATACGTGCGTACGATGACGTTGATCACACCGACTTATCATCCATGTTTGAATGCCTATCCGTCTGCACCATTAGCCTATCCCTTTGTCACCCTGAGCTTATTGATTGAGACCTATGTAATTGATCTGGTGGATATTTTCAGTGAAAATTGAAGTGTCTCATTTCTCTCCAAAATCAGCACCATCAGAAAGAGCTCGACGTTTTGATTATGACGCAACTCGAACGGAGTGAAAAGGAGTCCGTTTGCACCAGTTATAGCCAGTCAAACCTTCGGTCAAACTGGGATCAGAGGGTGTCCAAGAAGCGAAAAAAATGGCGTTGTCAAAAGTTGTTGAAGTTGGTGTCATCGCGAAGAGCTCGTTGAGACGATTCCGATGGTGTTCGTTTCATCAAAATTTGACATTGTATGCTCAACTTATCAGCGGTCAAAGTTTGTAGTTGACTTTTTGAGATGGACCATACGGATGCTGACGTCAGCAGTCCGTACTGTACGGACTATGAAGTGGCCGAATCATAGAGTGACACGTGGCAGTCCGTATGCCCAGTCAGCAGGTCCAGTCAGCAGTCTGTATGCACAGTCAGTAGGTCTAGTCAGCATGCCACATCATCATCCTAGTTGGCAGACACGTCATCGTTTGGCACACAGTCAGCATCCATGTCATCTGAGTCAATGCTGAGTTGTCGTCCACGTCAGTGCTATTGGCCAATCAGATTCCACCACGTGGCACCCTCCTGGTGTGACACATGGCGCTCTCTTCCATCTCTATCTGCGTTGGTTGAAAAGTTGTTTGGTTTGTTAAAAAGGCGTTGGGGAGTTTTGAACCTCCGACCTGCGCGAACTAAACATATTGTGTTAGCCGTTGCACCAAATCCGCGGCTCTAACTATGGATTAAGAGCGGTTGTTTTTGTTATTTAAAAATTGGCGGATGGCTTTTTAAAAGCCAGTGGTCGGGAGTGGAACCCGGGACCGCCGGCCTACTAAAATTAATAGCCACCGCTAAGCCATTCGCGGGCTTTTTACTAATATTGGCATCGGTTTTAGTTAATAATTGATAGAAATTGAATGCCTAAATAAAATAAAACAAACCCCTCCTAATTTGAAATTTAAACAAACCAATAATCCTTTTTAAAGATTAAATCAAAACTTCCCAACGACCCTAAGCCCGAGAATGAAACAACAAAGGGCTTAAATTTATTTTTGGGGATTTATCAAAGATTTATTATGTAAAAAAGGGGATATTTTGAAGATTTTTTTATGTGTAAAAGGGATATTTTTAAAGATTTTTATGTAATTTGGAGAGATAAGGAATATTTTGTAAATCAATTGGTTAAAGGCCAAATTGAGTTAATTCTTTGTATAAAAAGGGGTGTAAGGTGAGAGTGGAAAATAAGTTTTTTTCAGGTGACGAAGTCTTGAAGCTGTGGTGACACGAAAGAGAGGTCTTGTGGAGATTCTTTGAGTCATTCTTGCACGTCAGAGCGCTGTTATGCTGCTGAAGTGCTTGGAGAATGATTGTGGTGCTTTGTAATTGATTTTTGGAGTTAATCGGATCGGTCTCTCTATTGGAGTGGACCTGGAGACGTAGTCACGTTTGTGACGAACTCTGTTATCAAATGTTGTTTGCACTTCTCTTCTTCTCTCTCGTTTTCTCTCAGTTTGTTAATTCCTTCATTTTGTTATTTCCTTAAGTTAATTTTGATTTAATTAACTTGAAATAATCATTGTAAAAATTAAGCATTTAAATATTGCAATATAGTCTAGATCCTATACAGATCAAGTTGGTATCAGAGCTTTTGGTTGACTATTATTGCAGTTATTTGTTTCTTGAATGCTAACGAGATCCAGGATTTAGAAGGGTGAAGGCAAGCTCGAAGACTTTGATCCTGAGATCGGGAAGCGTAGAACATTTCCGAAGATGTCAGTTTCTGGAATGGAGGTTCCTGAAGAAATCAGTGAGCAGGAATTTCGTAGAGCATTCCTTGAGATGAAGGCTAAGGTGGACATTCTTTTTCAGGAGAGACAAGAGAGGAAAGAACGTGAAGAAGGTTCGTCGAAGCAAGATGCTCATGAAGACAAGAAAGGGAAACAACATGGAGATGGTGGCAAGCAACCAGATCACCCCTTTTCTTCTTCTCCTCCCTCTTCTCCTTCTCCTTCTTCTCCATCTTCTCCTCATTCTATTTCTTCTAATCCTTTCAAGAGTGGGTATAAGCCTAAGATCAAACTAGATGTAAAATTTGACTTGCCTAAATATTGTGGTGAACTTAATGCTGAAAAATTGGATGATTGGATTCAACAAATTGAGGTTTATTGTAGAGTCCAGAACCTATTAGATTATGTTGATAGGATCCGATTAGCTACTCTTCATTTAGGAGGTACAGCCTTAACATGGTGGGAGAGTAAGTCTAAGGCAGAAGTTTCACAACATGGTAGAGTCAGTTTAACTTGGGCATAATTTATTAATGCACTTAAGAAGTAGTTTTATCCCTTAGGACATATGCAGCAGTTAATGATGGACTGGCAAATGTTTAGGCAAGGGAAAGGTCAAACTGTCCAAGAGTACACCCATGAATTCAGGAAGAGGGCTATTGCTTTGAATGTTCCTTTGTACACTCAAGACACGTTGTTGAAGTACATAGGTGGTCTGCATTCCTATCTTAGGCATTCCATTTTGGTATTGAACCCTTGTAATTTGGATGAAGTGTCTGTTCAAGCTACACACTTAGAGTCAAGGGATAAAGGATCTTTTATTGATAAGTTTGATAATGATGTAAAGAAATCTTCTAAGAATGCAGAGACAGGGAAAGGGAAGAAGACAGCTACAGTCAAGAAGGATGAGAAACTTTCTTGCACTCATTGTGACAAAAATGGTCATGATGAAGAACATTGTTGGAAGTTGCATCCGGAACTGAAGCCTAAGTGGGCTCAAAGACGTAATCAGAAACATAAAGGTAAGGAGAAAGCCATGAATGTTGTTATGGATCTTGGTTCAGATTCAGATGATGAGACTAAGATAACAACGATGGGTCTAAAAGGTAAAGCTCCTATTTCTGGTGTTTCTGTTGCTAGTTGTGCTTCTTCATCTACAGTTAATGATTTCTCTGAAGATGTGAAAAGGAATGAGCTGTTTCATTTAAGGGTTGTTAAGCAGAATGTAAGAAATTGATGCAATCTTACAGATAGTGGTTCTCAAGAATTTAATTTCAAAAGTGTTGTAAAGAACTTGGGATTGAAAACTACAATAACTTAAGAAACCTTATCCACTAGGTTGGATTTATGAAAATGATAAGTTGCAAAGTAACAAAACAATGCAATCTTAAGGTTCACAATCACTAGTAAATTTGTGGATGAAGTACAGTTTGATGTGGTTCCACTGGATATCTGTGGGATAGTGCTTGGTAGCCCTTATCTTTATGACAGAAAAGCTATTTTCTACAGGGAAAAGAATCATTATCACTTGTTTAAAGATGGCATTCAATACATCGTACATTCTCACAGGGTTAAGACTGATCGTTCTTTTGCAAATACAGGGCAGTTAAAAAGGGTAATTAATGCAAGTAAAGAGTTAACTCTTATGTCTGTCAGTACAGGTGGTTCTACACTTGAACTTGGAGTAGCTAACCAGGGTCAGATGTTGCAGGATGCACCTGCAGTACAGCATGAGAAAATGATAATTGAAAGCATTGATGGATCCTTGGGTAAAAATGTTTCTGTTGTGAAGGATCGATATATTGTTGACTTATTTGATCGATATATTGTTGACTTATTCTCTTTCATTTCTGCATTGTTGTTCAGCTTGATGCTAGTCAATTTTTGTTGGTTACTGGCTACGACATTTGATGTAGAAGCTTATGGAAGTGATAGAATAATGTTTATGTTCAACAATGTTATTGCAGTCTTCATTGTGCTTGTGAGCCAGGTATTCAGATGTACAAAGGATACAGGACAAGTGGGGAGGCCAAGTCCTCACTTAATGTCAGAGTAAATGCCACTTTTGGAGGTCCAAAAGGTCTTCAGTGGGGAGGCCTGATCTGGTGGATATTTTTAGTGAAAATTGAAGTGTCTCATTTCTCTCCAAAATTAGCACCATCAGAAAGAGCTCGACGTTCTGATTCCGACGCAACTCGAATGGAGTGAAAAGGAGTCTGTTTGCACCAGTTATAGCCAGTCAAACCTTCAGTCAAACTGGGATCAGAGGGCATCTAGGAAGCGAAAAAAATGGCATCATCAAAAGTTGTTGAAGTTGGCATCATCGCGAAGAGCTCGTTGAGATGATTTCAACGGTGTTCATTTCATCGAAATTCGACATCGTATGCTCAACTTATCAGCTGTCAAAGTTTGCAGTTGACTTTTTGAGGTGGACCATACAGATGCTGACGTCAGCAGTCCGTACTGTACGAACTATGAAGTGGCCAAATCACAGAGTGACATGTGGCAGTCCGTACGCCCAGTCAGCAGGTCTAGTCAGCAGTCCATATGCACAGTCAGCAGGTCTAGTCAGCATGCCACGTCATCATCCTAGTTGGCAGACATGTCATCGTTTGGCACACAGTCAACATCCACGTCATCCGAGTCAGTGCTGAGTTGTCATCCATGTCAGTGCTATTGGCCAATCAGATTCTGCCATGTGGCACCCTCCTGGTGCGACACATGGTGCTCTCTTCCATCTCTATCTGCGTTGGTTGAAAAGTTGTTTGGTTTGTTAAAAAGGCATTGGGGAGTTTTGAACCTCCGACCTACGCGAACTAAACATAGTGTGTTAGCCGTTGCACCAAATCCGCGGCTCCAACTATGAATTAAGAGCGGTTCTTTTTGTTATTTAAAAATTGGCGGATGGCTTTTTAAAAGCCAGTGGTCGGGAGTGGAACCCGGGACCGCCGGCCTACTAAAATTAATAGCCACCGCTAAGCCATTCGCGGGCTTTTTACTAATATTGGCATCGGTTTTAGTTAATAATTGATAGAAATCGAATGCCTAAATAAAATAAAACGAACCCCTCCTAATTTGAAATTTAAACAAACCAATAATCCTTTTTAAAGATTAAATCAAAACTTCCCAACGACCCTAAGCCCGAGAATGAAACAACAAAGGGCTTAAATTTATTTTTGGGGATTTATCAAAGATTTATTATGTAAAAAAGGGGATATTTTGAAGATTTTTTTATGTGTAAAAGGGAATTTTTAAAGATTTTTATGTAATTTGGAGAGATAAGGAATATTTTGTAAATCAATTGGTTAAAGGCCAAATTGAGTTAATTCTTTGTATAAAAAGGGGTGTAAGGTGAGAGTGGAAAATAAGTTTTTTTCAGGTGACGAAGTCTTGAAGCTGTGGTGACACGAAAGAGAGGTCTTGTGGAGATTCTTTGAGTCATTCTTGCACATCAGAGCGCTGTTACGCTGCCGAAGTGCTTGGAGAATGATTGTGGTGCTTTGTAATTGATTTTTGGAGTTAATCGGATCGGTCTCTCTATTGGAGTGGACCCGGAGACGTAGTCACGTTTGTGATGAACTCTGTTATCAAACGTTGTTTGCACTTCTCTTCTTCTCTCTCGTTTTCTCTTAGTTTGTTAATTCCTTCATTTTGTTATTTCCTTAAGTTAATTTTGATTTAATTAACTTGAAATAATCATTGTAAAAATTAAGCATTTAAATATTGCAATATAGTTTAGATCCTATACAGATCAGTAATAGCACACCTGTCAATATGTCTGCGGATACATATGTCAACCTTATGGGATTGGGGGAGGATGAACACTCTAGTCGCAAAATAAGAAGAAAAGTAAAAAGTGGTCATCTAGTGAAAACCTCCTTGAGGCACTTCCTGACCTTGAAAAAGTAAAAATAAAGGACGCATCTGATGGTGAAAACCTTGAGGAGGTGCTAGAAGATGGAGATGTTCATCTTCCCCTTGTAGGAACTTAGTTATCTACTCGATCATCTATTCTAATCGAAGAGACCCAAGAAGTTAATCTAGGTACTGTTGAAAATCCTAAGATCACCTATGTAGCTAAGTCACTCTCAGAGCAAGAGTATCCAGTCATTGTGCAACTACTCCAAGAGGGAATCATTAACTTTGCTTGGTCATATTCATACATGCTGGGCTTAGACCCTGCCTTAGTGGTTCATCATCTAGACGTTCACTGTAACGCCAAGCCTGTCAAATAGAAGCTCCGCAAGATGCATCCACAAGTCACATTATTAGTCAAGAAGGAATTGGAGAAGTTACTAGCTGCAGGTTTTATCAGACCAATTGACTACTCTGAGTGGATCTCCAATATAGTACCAGTTACCAAACCAAATGGCGACATTCAGATTTGTACAGACTTCAGGGATCTCAACAAGGCCTGCCCAAAAGATGACTTCCCTCTGCCTAACATTGACATGTTGGTCGACCTCACAACAGGACATGAGATGCTATCCCTTATGGATGGCTTCTCCGGTTATAACCAGATTCGAATTGCACCAGAGGACCAACACAAGACCACTTTCAAAACACCTTGGGGTACTTTCTATTACAATATTATTCCCTTTGGTCTCAAAAATGTAGGGGCAACATATCAAAGGGAAGTGACAGTCATCTTCCATGACCTTATCCATATCATCATGGAGGATTATGTTGACGACTTGTTAGGGAAATATACAACATGAGCAGAACATCCTACTGTCCTGAAGATCTTTGAATGGTTAGAACATTACAAGTTGCGGCTAAATCCAAAAATGTGCATCTTCGGGGTTACGTCAGGAAAATTGTTGGGTTTTATAGTCTCCCGAAGGGGTATTGGAGTTGATCCCGCCAAGGTAAAGGCTATTCTGGACATGCCACCTCCATGCAATCTAAAGTAGCTAAGAAGCCTCTAGGGGAAGATGCAGTCCATCCGTCGGTTCATAGCCCAGCTAGCGGATAAGTGTCAGCCATTCACTCATCTTCTGAAGAAAGATTCCACCTTCCGATGGAACCAATAGTGTCAGATGGGTTTCGATAAAATTAAGAAATATTTATCTAATCCACTGATCTTGATGCCACCTATTCTAGGAAAACCTCTCCTGCTTTACATCTCTACTACTTCAGTTGCCCTGGGGGCATTGTTGGCACAACATGATGAGTCGTTCAAAGAGAGGGCAATCTACTACATCAGTCGAACATTGGTCGGCTATGAATTAAATTACTCCTCCATGGAAAAAGCTTGCCTTGTGCTAGTCTTCAGCACACAGAAACTCCGTCATTACATGCTCAGCCATCCAGTCAAATTGGTCGCTAAAATTGATCCCCTGAAGTATTTGTTATCTAGAACCACTCTGACTGGCCACATGGCCAAATGGGTCATGCTCCTAAGCGAATTTGACATAGAGTATGTCGAGCGAAAATCCATAAAAGGACAGGTCATAGCTGATCAATTGGCTGAGGCGCCATTAGTAGATGCCTACCCGCTAGACACTGAATTCCCAGATGAAGAAGTCTACATAGTTATAGAAGCACCAGCTTGGATGCTGTATTTTGATGGTTCTTATACTCATAATGGATCAGGCACATGAATTTTATTAGTTACCCCTCAAGGTGACTACATTCCAAAATCATTCAGAATAGCATTCCCGTGTACCAACAATATGGCAGAGTACGAAGCTCTCCTCACCGGCCTCAGAATTGCAAAGCAATGGCACATAACTCATTTGAAAGTCTTTGTTGATTCTTTGCTAGTCATTAGGCAGGTTAATGATGAGTTCCTAACCAAAGATGATAAGCTATTACCCTACAAGTGCATGGTGGATGATTTCAAGAAATATTTCACCTCTATAAAATTTGAACAAATTCCTAGGGTACAAAATAAAGTAGCTGATGCAATGGCCACTATCGGCTCCCTGATTGACATGCCTAAAGATCAAACAAAATGTAAGTTCCTTGTGGAACAACTTTTAATCCCAACATATGATATCCATGAGACTGACATGGTGTGCGACATTGTGGGTCCCACTTCCCCATGGTACCAAGACATCTACACCTACCTCCATGATAATATTATACCCCCGGATCTTACACGCAATCAACACAAATCCTTTGTCCATCGTTCTTCTTGATACATTATCATCGGTGATATGCTTTATCGTCGCGGGTATGATGGAATCCTCCTTAGATGTCTGAATGAGACTGAAGCCCATGCTACACTGACGAAACTACATAGTGGTCTTTGTGGAGCTCATTCAAATGGTATGGCTTTGGCCAAATGAATTCTCTAAGCTGGATATTATTGGCCTACATTAGAGCATGTTGCTTGTGAATTTGTGAAGAAATGTCTTCCCTGCCAACATGTAGATTTAATTCATGCTCTGGCACAGGATCTTCAGCCCCTCCTAACACCATGGCCATTCTCTCAATGGGGTGTCAACTTGATTGGCAAGATTTACCCACCATCATCTGACGACCATACATTCATAATTACTGCCACTGAATACTTCACCAAGTGGGTGGAAGCAATACCACTCTCACAAATCACCGGTATCCAAATCTCAAAATTTATCCTTTACCATATTCTCTATAGATATGGTATCCCATCCACCATCCTCTCTGATAATGGAAAACCATTCAAAAACCAAGCCTTGAAACATTTCTATGACACCTTTCATATCCAACACTGTTGGTCAACGCCTTATTACCCCCAGGGCAATGGTCAGGCAGAAGCAACCAACAAGACCCTTATCTGCATCCTCAAAAAGGTTGTTAATAACACTGGACGAGATTGGTACCTCCATATTCATCTTGCCCTCTGGGCATATCGCACATCCATCTGCACCCCGACAGGCGCCACCCCCTATTCTTTAGTATATGGTGCTAAAGCCGTCTTGCCAATTGAAGTTGAGCTCCCATCACTGAGAATTTCTTTGAAGAATCTTATCAGTGAAGAAGATGCTCATGTTGCACGGCTTGCACAGTTGGAATTACTAGATGAATGAAGAATAAAAGCCTACGATTATCTGCAAGCATACCAAAACCGCCTCAAACATAATTACAATAAAAAGGTCCATCCTCGATAACTCCATGTTGGTGAGCTTGTTCTTAAAGAGAACTAGCGCACTCAACAGGATCGTGATAAAAAGGGAAAATTTGAGGCAAACTGGTTAGGGCCTAATATCATAGCTGCCAAATATGGATCTGGGGCCTACAGATTGACTACTCTTGAAGGAGATCCCCTTGACGAACCCATCAATATCATGCATCTGAAGAAGTTCTACACCTAAATCCGCTTGGTAACCCTACCTAATTAGGAAAAAATAAAAAAATAAAATAAAAAATCAAAAAATAAAAAAATAAAAAAATAAAAAATCCAAAAAAAAAAATAGTAAAGAGAAATAAATCTGTCCTATGGTGAAAACCACCTCTTGGTGCCGCCTTGGATAAGTATGGATGGTGAAAACCTGGTAATAGGCATCATCCGTAGAGGGCTTAATCATTATCTACCTGACATCCTAGTTATTTTATGCTTTCATCCGCACTATCGTCCTCACCCATCTCATCCTAGGCCGCTTGGTATATATTGATTGAGCATTGGACGACCCATCTAGCCTATCCCCCATCCTGAGCTTTTCAGTATCCCACTCTGAGCTTATGTCATTCATTCCCCTTGTCGGTCGGTCTGTGTCATCATATAAGATCATCCATCGTGTCAGTCGCCATCTAGCTCTCATCCTCTCACAACACCAGTCGAACTAGGTTGACCCTGCGCTGTCACGTTGGCAAGGCTGATCATTTGATCTATCCCTAGGGTATTCTGACCATCGCGTCTTGATCATCCATCATTCACCTTCATCATCCTCTTTCTGCTTTATCCATGGTCTTTTCATGAACTACGAAGGCTCTACGCTTTCACGTAGGCAAGGCTAATCTCTGATCAACCCCCGAGCCCCTAGGTCTGTAGGATGTGTCAGTCTATGTCCCCATCTAGCTCGTTATTCTCAAATAAAATCTTAATATTATCAAAATATTTGGTTAATGAAAAGCATCTAGCATCAAACTGGGTCATTCTAGTTTAATATCCATCATCCGTCTCAACAAGATGCATCCTTCCTAGCAGACCTCATCGATCCTATCCATCACCCTGATCCTATGGCAAAGGACGTTTTGATTTTAATTGTAATATTTTGATGTTTTGGAATTTATTTGTCATTTGAGCTCACTATCAACACTTGTCATGGTCACCTTGATCCATCATATCATGGTGTGCTTTGACTAGTCGACATATGGGTTCATCTTGGTCTTTTCTTTGTTGTTGCCTTTTCGGTTGTCCCACGTAGTACCCACCAAGATCCCTGAGGTCTTGTGTTACACTGGGGAATTCTTGTGTGTTTGTGGTTATCCTAATGCCTGGCCCGACCAAGGTCATCGTGACCTTGGGGTGTTGGGGTAGCCCCCTTTTGCTTGTGTTTGTTTCATGCATTGGATGCCTACTGGCCCTAGTCTTATATATCAGGGTATTCAGTATCTTATGCTATAGCAAATATCAATGCTCCAAAGATGGCAACTCATATTAGGATTGCATTTCATCATCTGTTGCATTGCATTCACCCTATGATTTTGGTTGTGCAAATACTTTATCCCACTCTTTCCCATTCTTCTCAGGATACTAATAATTTTTGACAGATGCCAAATGACACCCATTTTCACAATCACTACATACCCACCTTCCATTATCATGTCAATTCTTATTAGCACTTATGGCCATGTGTTATTTCCTCTAAAATACAAGAGCATTATTGCATATTAGAGTTATTCTATTAACCACACATACATCACCACCTGCATCACAACATGTTAGAACCACGCATACATCGCCACTTGCATCAAAAAGTGTCAGACTCATAATACATCACATCTTGCATATATAAAATGTTCATACAAAACCCATCATATACATATATATAGATGCAACATGGGCACACATCATATCACCATGCATATATCTACATTAATAAAATCATCCATATTCCACAAATACATACACCCAATCATCCACATAAGCATCTAGTATCATAAACATGTGCATAAATAAACCAACATATCCATCCACATAAGAAGGAAATATCATATACACGTGCATATAATCACCCATCACAAAAGGAAATATACTACATAGTGTCAATAATAACTATCCCATGTCATAATCAAAGTAATATAATATGTGTCATATGTCCATCATACATCAAAATCTATCATATATCCATCACATAATAAACTACAAAATCCAGAGATATAGAACATCTCTAATCTCTGTCGATAAATCCTACATGCTCCACCTTGCATCTATCAAAAACTCAGTAACCTGTCACCTCCCGAATGAGCTACCCACATCTGATCCCTGTGGTGAATCTAGTACTGATCTCCTGCCTGGTGTAACACCCAGTGAATCACTGTAACCTCGAGTCCGTGTCCCTAACGACTGAGATGGCGCTAGCATCTGGGGTGCCTGTCGGGTATACTGAAATATCCACTGGGTTGAGTCTGGAACTACATGGTAGTACGTGGCCATCCAAAATCTTGCCTCTCTCGCATTCTCCTCTCGCTCTGCAATATGAACTCAGGCGAAATTCCGCTCCTGACAATACCTATCCTGATCCCTCATAATCTCTCTCCTCTCCTGCTCCCAGGCCTCCTGGGATAGGGGTAACTATGCCATCTCCGCTTGAATCCAATCTCTCATCTCCTTGGCAACCACTGCCCTAGCTACTGCTGCATCCCTCTTCCCCTGTAATCCATGCGTATCTCTCCCTATCACATCACTGACCTGCATCGACTGCTACTATGCCACTGCTACATCCCTCTTCCCCTGTAATCCATGCGTATCTCTCCCTATCACATCACTGACCTGCATCGATTGCTACTATGCCACTGCTGCATCCTGCTCTCT
>VDFB02358134.1:237709239-237827527 GCA_007258455.2 Sequoia sempervirens
TGGCACCTCTAAAAAGTGCAATAACCCCGCATGATCTAGAGCCGCATGATCCACGCCCGTCATCGCTGCTATGATCACTGTCAGTACCTCCAACCGTCGCTCATGTGTCGGTATCTGCCCCAAACCCTGCATCCACACCAACCGTTTGTCAGTACACAATTTTCTTGGTTTTGGGACATCTTTTTCTTACCTCTTCACTTTTCTTTTCTTTCAGTGTTTTCGTGGTCTCATCTTTCTGGCCTCCATCGTCAAACCTCTATCCCCCCTTATTCTGGGGCGTCTCCGCCCAAGCTCAGGATGGCTCTGCCCTCGCTCCCAGGGCGACTCGGCCCCTCCCCGGGGCGGCTCCACCCCGTTGCCGGGGCGTGTTCGCCCCAGCTCGGGGCGACTCTGCCCCTTGCCGGGGCGTGTCTGCCCCGTTATCGGGGCGGCTCTTCCCGAGGTCTAGGCGGCTCCACCCGCTACCGGGACGTGTCTGCCCCAGCTCGGGGCGGCTCTGCCTGCTGTCAGGGCATGCTCCACCCGCCATCGGGGTGTGTCTACCCCACTATCGGGGCGTGTCTGCCCCAGATTGGGGTGGCCTCGCCCGCCGCAGGGGCGTGTCTGCCCCGGCTCAGGGAGGCTCCGCCCCCTGTCGGGGCGAGTCTGCCCCAGCTCGGGATGGCTCTGCCCCCTGCCGGGGCGTGTCCGCCCCAACTCGAGGTTGCTCCACCCCTATTCCGAGGTGTGTTCACCCTAGTCAGTGGCGCATCTGCCCCTCTGTGCGATGGTGTGCCTTATTTCCCCCCCTAAAATCTACCCTTTCCCTTGTTTTTTTCCAATTCCCCAAACTACCCATTTTCCTATTCCACCCCGCCCACCAAACCCACATTTTACATTTTCCTTCACTATCTTAAAAACATGCTAAATGTTTCAAATACATAGCACGAGTTTTCTTACTCACCTTGTGGGGCACTACGAAGTGGGTCCAGCGTCTTTGCAGGTCATTTGCTCGGTGAATGATCTCTGTATCATAATTTCGCGGCATTGTTGCTCCGTCTCCCCTCCCCCTTCTTTACTCTTTCCTCAATTGCTACAGTCACAATGAGACAAGGTAATTCTTCAAATTACCTTTTAACCCCTCCTTTCCCCCTTTTTTCAAATAAAATGTATTTTTTACCTTTTATTTAACTTTTTTTTTTCCAACTAATCCCTTCTTTCCCAGCGCCGCCATTTGCAAACCGTACGTCCAATCCACTCTGTTCAAAAGTTAAACTTGCTTAATTTTTTAAGCTCTATCCAATGGTGTCTTTCGTTTCTTTCTATCGAGAAGTCATCCGAGCCCCCCTTCTTTCTTCCCCAACCGCCCTCTCGAGGGGGCATACCCTATCATTTCCTTCTATCCATTTCAGACAGGCACTGGGGCATCCCTCTCCCTTTTCCCTCCACTTGGACAAGCTGGAGCATCAATCCCTATCACTTTCTTCATCACTGACATTTTATTTTTCTTCAAAACATTGTTATTCTAACAATATTTCAAAGAGGGGCAAAATGTAGACACCCAAATTTGATCATGCCCATATGATCAAATTTACCTCTTTATTCATCAACTCTGTTACTATTAATTTATTTAATTAATATTACACTCCCACATAAGATTCTTAAAGTATTTAATTTAACAATTAAACACTTTATCTGGTACCTTTCTCCTCTCTAAATTAAATAAATACACCAATTTATTTAATTTAATCATTTTAATCATTTTGAATTAAAATCAATTTAAAATTATTCTTTTTGTCACATCCTCCATAATCCATCTCTAATTTGGATTAATTCAATTAATTCATAATTAGGGTGTGCATCCTCTTAATCAAGGATTAATGTCACATCCTCCTACATTTGCCACTTGTCACTAATCCTCCATTGATTATCATATTCAAGTATTTGCACAACTTTAATCAAAGTCATTAACCACTTTTAGCACCACTTTTTAGTCAATCTTTCATTTTTTCCTTTTTGGGCATTGACCCTCTTTCCCATGAGAATTTTTAGTTCTCATTTATTCATCCTAGGTTTCTCTCTTCCCCATGTGAATTTTTAATTCACATTTTATCTTTCCAAGGCTTCTAGAATATTTGACTTGTCACCTCATGCACATGTGACCAATTCCCACCTTTTTGGAGACCCTCTCTTATCCATTAGATTCTCCTATGAATGTGAATTTTTATTTCTCCAACCATTTCTCTTTTCCCATGGAGATTTTTAAGAAATTCCAAAATTCTTCAAGTGTCATTTTCACTCCCACTTGGGAACAAGAAGTTCCTTTTTGAGGAAATCTTCTCACTCCCCAAGGTACTTGTCCTTCCTCCACATCATGTACTTCCCTTCCACATCATCTACACATCATCTCACCCTTAGCCCTCTCACATTCCACATGTCAAAATGTGAGGGCTTGTGAGTCCTCAACTCACCTTAGCCCTTCATCTTGACTTTGTTGGATAAATCCCAACCATTGAATTCTCTAGAGAATTCAAGTTTCTCTATAAATACCCCATCCTCTAAGGCATTTTTAACACTTAGCCATTTTGCAACTAAATGCTACCATTTTGTGCACTCATCTAGCCTTCAATTTTATTTACTTGCATTTACATCCAAGCATATAGTTGAGCCTTACATTTATCCATAAAGAGAGCCATCAAGGAGCATACAAATCAATCCAAATCAAGGGCCAACCAAGGAGTTTCAGCTGTGAAAAGGGAGGTATATCTATTTGTCTTCATTTAACACTTTCCTCTTTGCATTTACAAATTTCTTAGGCTAATCTTGAGGTGTTTCCTTATGTTTTCCATTGCATTTTAATTGCTTAGAATAGGTGAGACATTTTGATATTACAGTATGTATAGTCGTGTTTATTGCCCATTGGTTATTTTTTAGGGAAGCAAACTTATTCTTACCATTTACCTATGAACTATCCAAAATTCAATTATGAGTTAGGGTAAGGATTGGCCAACACATAAGTAAGGATTCTTAGGCCTTTACTTCTTCACTCCAGGCTTTGTGAAATCTAGGAGGGTGATCCCCAACAATGTGTTTAGAAGTACTAGTGTGTTTAGGAATCAAAAACAAAGTAAACAGATGATTCTCCTTAAACTGTTTAAAAGACCCAATGCGCTAAAGGTTTGGATAACCTTCATGGCAGTGCCTCAAACAAGAGAAAATGTAATTCATTAAATTCGACACACACCCACAACAAGATTGATAAGTAAATTGATTATAATTTTGTGATGAATTGTTGAATTGGTCACCACAATTGCAATATAATTAATTTAATTAAACCAATGCCATATTCTTGGAACGGAGTCAAACCTAATACCCACATGATTTGACAACAATTTTCATACTTGATAAATATTTTTAAAAACCTTGAAAACACTGCATTAAATATTCACACTTAACATCTCAACCATTTACTTCTTACTAACATCCTCATACATGATTTATTACAAACCTACTATTATATTCAAGCATTTACATCCATTCATTGAATTAATGAGGAAGAATAGAATAGTACATTAGTTAGAAACCAACAAAGATAAACAAGATAACCATTGATTATATTATTCATAGTTTGTATAATCTGTACATAGGAGAGCAAACTGTAGAGAATTTATACTATTCTATTGTAAATGTTATCACTATCATTATCAAAGGACCATGTATATATCAACTGACTTCATCCCCAAAACATATTACCAGAGAGTTTAGTATTCTTTTCTCTCTTTGTGTGTGACCCCTTCAAAAGAAAAACTACCTACTAACCTTTCATGTAATCAACCTTGAAATCCCTTTTATAAGACAAGGGAGCAACAAGCATCGGGCTGAATTACACATTACATTTCACTTTCATTTCAAAATTCAATTTCACCAGAGTTCAAAATATTCCCTAAATAGTTATAAGCAATCATTTGTAGGACAGGAGAAAGCAAAAAGCAAAATTCCAAAAACTGCTAGTTGGAGAAGACCCACCAACCTTTCAAAAGGCATTGCTATCGCAACATCAAAAATATGTACGTCCACACCGAACTAGGAAGTGTCACCATCAATGCCAAAGGCATAAATAAATGGAAATCTACATTACAACAAACCAACCAAAATAGAACAAGTCAGCACAAAGGACCCAAAAACTAAGCACCAACTCAAAAAGGAAATGGGATGCTACTCTACCTTAATAGAAGCAAAGTAAGTACACCTGCTTGGTGTCCTTATCGATAATGGAGTAGCCATCACTACCTCATCCTCAGAATCAACCAAATCAGTCATGGCCATGAGATACTGGTGGTAGCTCAAATTAGTTTCAATTCCACTATTAAAGGGATCATCCGAGATTTCAATGGGAGAATGATGACGTCCCATATAAGCCCGGTGATACTTATTTTTTCTTGCAGCTTCCCTATTAGGCCTATCAATTTTCTGCTCCTTACCTTTGACCAATTCCTTCGAGAAAATTATGCTTCTCAGATGGTAAGTACGCTTGAGAACACCCTATATAGACTTCTTATCAGCTCTTGTTTTCTTCTTCAGAGTCATAGGAACCTCAAGCATATCCTATTCATTCACGAGAAGGTCACCCTAATACTGAAGGATATTGAGTCTCCTGGACTTTCGAACTGGGCTGGTAGACACACTTACCTTACCCATCTTGATAAAGAAACTCACCAAATTTCCTTTGGATAGAGACACTACCCTCTACGTAAAAATAGCTAGGTCAAATTTTGCAATTACTAAGAACACTTCACACACTCATTCCTAGACTCTCAATTCTTGCAAGCAGCAAATGGTGAGAATAAAAAGCATGAAATCTTCATTGAATAGAGAAATTGGAGAATATCTACATTAATGCTCCAAGAAAGCTTGTGTGAGAGAACTGACAATCAACTACTTTGATTTTGAACCTCAACCATCAATCACACATTGAGAAAAATCAACGAATAATCAATCAAAATGATTAGTTATGAAAAAGTTAAACACATGAGCTTGATGCTTCTCCTTGATCAGAATACTCAAGTGGATTGACACTCATTTTTCATATTAATCACATGCTTAGCATTTAACAAAACCTATTGTGTAACATTTACCCGCTCGCCCATGAGAATTAATTTACTTGCAATTCATCACAACAAGACAATGGGGATCGATCATGATTTAACCTCAAAATATCAGCCCGTACTCTACCTTACTTCAATTTCACCTTCCCAAGTGTATCGACACTTGACATAATTGACGACCGTAATCAAAAGTAATTCCCAAATCTTTAATGCGTGCCCAAGAATTGGTTCTAATTTGGCACCATTCAAATCTTAGAACAGTATCGGCCAAATTTTAGCATTACTTTATCTCCACTAGAGTCCATTAGATCCTTTGAAATGTACCACATGGTAGTCACCTGACTGCCCACTAAGAAATGAGAGATACAAGAGGGCCACTCACGAGATGGCGAGGAGCGGTTAGGATTGACACACGTCACTCATCATCAACTATTGATCTCTATCCTTATAAAACATACATCATATCCAAAGCCTGGTGGGTCCCTCCATGAAGCAACATGTGTCATCTCTCCTGTTAGCTTGTGACATTTTATAAGTATAAAATAAAAATCTGACGGGGTGGCAAGGAGTGATGGTGATTTGACCACATCACCCAACAACCACTGTAGATTTCCTTCAGATACCACTTGCTGGTCACAAAAGGACACCAGGCCCACCACATAAAGGTGACATGTGTACAGTGCTTTCTATCCCATGGGATCACTTCTTCCTAATGTAGAGAACATACGGGTGCATGGGAAATGGCCTAGATAGAAACATGTGTCATGACACCGGTCATTGATCCTTACAAAGCTCCACTTGTTGATCCTTCAAAAGGAATGGTCCCACCACAAGACATGACACACAACCATCTCCTGTCAGCCCGTGTGATTAAAATAATATGCCATCAACAAGCTTGGGCACACGGGGAACAATGGTGATCAGCTCGCAGTGATCCAACGATTGTCGTAGAACCCAATTTCCTACACATGCTACAAATGTTATCCCTTAAAAGAGGTCCAATACTAGGTTGATGGGAATTTCACCCTTAGGAGTGAAGACTTAAGACTTAAGTTGTTAAATATGAAAATCAAGCCCAACCATACGAAAATATGAAGTGCTGAAAATGAATTTGGTGATTGACAAACCTAAACCCAGGGGCCGGTGAAAATAACGATTCTAATGGAATAAGTGGTGACTTTAAAAAATGGAAACCAAGAGCAACAAGTCAATGCAAAAATAGAATGTCCAAGTGATTTTAGAATTGAAGGTTAATTTTGGAAGTGTTTTGGAAACACAAACCCTAAAACAATGATGAGGAACATAACCCTAAGTCTAAAACGAGGGTCCAAGCCAAATTATGCAAAATTTTAAAATGGAACCAAGAGAATTTTTTGAGGGGCTCAATTAGTGGCTCCTGTTGGGGACACATGCATCTCGTAGGCATGGTGAGATTCTAGATCTCAAGTGAAGCAAACTAGGCACAAAAAACAAAACCAAGACCTGCCCTGACCAGGGAAGAAGACCAAACCAAAACAACCAACATATGTATAGTTTTTACATAGGTTACAAAACCCTAAATCAAGATATTCAATCTCTATCTTGTCGAAAGCCTTCCTTTGAGGTGCAATTTTTTAATTTGCACCTGGCAATTCAACCAGGCTTCAAATTTACCTTGTGGCCCCATGCCACTAAACTTAGGGTTGATACTTTCCCCTATCAAAGACCTTATTTTCCACTGTTTGTATCACCTCAAAGCTGCAAATATTCTTATGGATCATCCATCTACTAATCATGTTGCAGTCTTTGCAATCAACCACTATGGACACATGTATGAATTTAGTACTTTCATGATTAACCTTGTCCAATTGGAAACCATAATCGGATGCTAATTGGAATCCATAATCAATGTAGCATTTGTCTTGTTCAGTTCAAAATCATACCCTAGAAAGTGCTCTTCTAACAGGATACGGAATTAGAAATACTCATAATCCACTTGATTATTAGCACCATAAGGGCTGGTGTCATTTTTACTTTATGTAATGAACAAGAAACATTCATACACAGGCTTCTGTTCAAGCTGGTGTTCACATTCATCATAGCAATATAAACTAGTTATGCTGCCAAATGCTCCATTTTCCTAAAAAAATGATTTCTCAGACATCATAACACTTTTTCTTTCACTTAAAACATGATCATTCCCATAAAGGGCATCATTCATACCATCCTAGACATATAAGAAAATTTATATTTCAGGATTACTGACACAATTTGATTCTTCATTCCAATCATTATTGAACTTGAAACAAAATGCGTCAAAGGATGGATCAACTAGTTTAGGATTGATATGATTAGAAGTAGGGTATTCAAATGTATCATCCATTGATAGGTATACTAGTTCATTTGTGTAGGACTAGTTGTAATTTGAACATTCCTTATATTCAATCGAGTAGATTTTTTCATTTCATTCTTCAACAAATTTTTTGTTGAAAACAATCATATCCATCTCTGCCATAAAACTTGTACATCCTATCTCTATTTCATACAAGCATTTAGGAACATGACCTTGATGTCTAACATCATTAATCCCATCATCTTTAATACTGAAATCAGGCTGAAAACCCTCAATACAAACATTCTTATCTTGAAATTCATCATCTAGACCATATTTCCAGGGTATTCCAATCTTAAAATATCTAAATTGAATTTCAAGAATCTAGCATATGCTACCTGTCCATCCCCTAGCAATGGCACAAACTCATGAATATTGGTACAGCTGAATTATTTAGGCAAGAAGGATGCCTTCAAGTCAACCTCACAAAAAGATTCATATTCCTCATGAGAGCCATAAGGACTTTCATTTTTACTTCCTTGGTCATCAACCCTCAAAGGTATATCAACAACACTTGTAAGCACAATAGTGTTATCATCTACATTGCTACACAGACATTTATCTTGTGAAATGTCCCTATCCATTGCTTGGAAAGACATTTGATCTTCCATAGGGAAATCTCCACTATGAGCTTGAGACATCCCTCTTTGAATATAATCATATTTAGCCTCTTCAACAATTCTGGTCCAACCAATTATTTGATCAAAATATTGAGGTTTAAATTCCTTGGGCAAGGCACTGAGCCATGGCTCATAAATATCACATAATATATCAATGCACATTGAATCTTTAGGCCATAATTTTTTAGGAATTTATAGCAAGGCATCTAAGAACCTCGCTAACAACTCATATGGCAATTCCCCCTCATGTCTCTTCATGCTAGATAGTCTTTGAACTAACAACACCTGATCATTATTACTTAAATGTTGTTGAAAACTATCCTGAATCTACCCATGACTAACATTCCATGAGGTTGAACAAGATGGGGCATCAACAATATCATTACATTGATCATTCTTTTCATCCTTATTTATTTCACTTATATGATGTGTACCCGAACAAGAAACACTTGTAGCCATATATCTTTTCATCATTGAGTATTTTATAGTGTTTTCAATATCCATAGTAGTGTGACATGCCTACAATAATGTCTTGGGTTCCTTATCCGTTATAAAATAACTCATCTCATTATCAAATGCACGTAGATACATAATCAAGAATTCTGCATCACTAGGTCTCAAGGGTTTAGGAATATCTTTCACTGCTTTCATAAATCTAAGGTTAAAAGCTAGAACCAACTCATCTTGTTCTTGTTGGATTTCCCTAAATCTTTTCCTTTTCACATTGGGACTAATCCTTTCACCAAATTGTTCCACAAATGCTATCATGAAATCATCCCATGAAGCTATAAAACACACTGGTAAATATGAGAACCAATCTCTGGCATCCTCCTTTAAAGACTGAGCAAAAAGCTTCATGACAACATCCTCGTGATCTATCTCAAAATCACCCATCAAATCCATGAATACATTCAGATTTTTGGAAGCTAACTAATCACTTTTCCCTGTAAATTTAGGAAAAAATTTCCTACTATCATCAAGAATCTTGTTAGGGAAACCTTGAATACCATTAAAACTTAATGGCTTATATCTCTCGATAGAGAATTTCCTTTGATGGAACAATAAAGGTTACACACCCTACATACTGTTACTTGATGTTCCACTAGGAAATGTGGGGGAATGATACATCTCTCCTTTATCCTAATTCAATCTTTGAATATCAAATTCATAGTTGATTGTAAACTGCCTTATCATGATTTTAGAATGCACAACTTAGACACATTCATGCTTTAAAGCTTTCTAAAATGAAAATTTCGAAGATAAGCATACTTCAACCCAACTTAGATGTTACAAATTTAACCTCAGAAGTATGTAAAATAACCGCCGCCATTCCCTTTACTAGTGCTTAATTCACTTAATAGGGAAAAAATCATTTCTTCTATGTCATTAAATATGGCTTTCATGCAAATTTATTTCTTCTTGCAAACCAAAATAGGGGAAAATACCTGGATATATTTGTAGATATTCTGAACTGTGCTTCATTAGGTTCTTTGCATTGAGTCGCCACCTCCTTTGTAGAGGAACAAATTTCAACAATATGAAGTTTCTTTTGTAAGAAAATTTTACTTGAAGCTTCCTTAATCAATAGAGTCACACATAAGTCCCTTATACTCTTCATATTCTGAATCCAACAACTTTTCATTCCATTTTACTAGAGTTTAATTCATACTGGCACACATCTCTTTGGATTTTCCACCCACTTTTAGTGAGAACTATTAGTTTAGAAACTTCACGACTCTATCAAGGCAAGATGATCTCCTATCAAATTTTTTCTCAAGTCCCCAACGGAGTCACCATTTCTGTTGGTTATTTTTAGGGAATCAAAATTATTCTTACCATTTACCTATGAACTTTCCAGAATTCAATTATGAGTAAGGGTAAGGATTGGCCAACACATAAGTAAGGATTCTTAGGCCTTTACTTCTTCACTTCAGGCTTTGTGAGACCCGAGAGGGTGATCCCCAATAATGTGTTTATAAGTATTGGTGTGTTTAGGAATCAAACACAAAGTAAACAGATGATTCTCCTTAAACTATTTAAAAGACCTAGTGCCCTAAAGGTTTGGATGACCTTCATGGCAGTGCCTCAAAAAAGAGAAAATGTAATTCATTAAATTCCACACACACCCACAACAATATTGATAAGTAAATTGATTCTAATTTTGTGATCAGTTGTTGAATTGGTCACCACAATTGCAATATAATTAATTTACTCAAACCAGTGCCATATTCTTGGAACGAAGTCAAACCTAATACCCACATGATTTGACAACAATTTTCATACATGATAAATACTTAAAACCTTGAAAACATTGCATTACAGTATTCCCACTTAACATCTCAACCATTTTCTTCTTACCAACATCCTCATACATGACTTATTACAAACCTACTGTTATATTCAAGTATTTACATCCATTCATTGAATTAATGAGCAAGAATGGAATAGTACATCAGTTAGAAACCAACAAAGACAAATAAGATAACCATTGATTATATTATTCATAGTTTGTATAATCTGTACATAGGAGAGAAAATTGTAGAGACTTTATACTATTCTATTGTAAATGTTATCACTATCATTATCAAAGAGCCATGTATATATTGACTGAATTCATTCCCCAAACATATTACCAGAGAGTTTAGTATTCTTTTCTCTTTGTGTGTGTGACCCCTTCGAAAGAAAAACTACCTACTGACCTCTCGTGTAATCAGCCTTGAAATCCCTTTTATAAGACAAGGGAGCAACAAGCATCAGGCTGAATTACACATTACATTTCACTTTCATTTCAAAATTCAATTTCACCAGAGTTCAAAATATTCCCCAAACAGTTATAAGCAGTCATTTGCAGGACAAGGGAAAGTAAAAAGAAAAATTCCAAAAGCTGCTAGTTGGAGAAGACCCACCAACATTCTAAAATGTGTCACTGTCGTAGCATCAAAAACCTGTATGTCCAAACTGAAACAGGAAGTGTCACCATCAATGCCAAAGGCATAAATAAATGGAAACGCACATTACAAAAAACTAGCCAAAATAAAACAATTCAGCACAAAGGACCCAAAAATTGAGCAACAACTCAAAAAGGAAACGAGATGCTACTCTACCTTATTAGAAGTAGAGTAAGTACACCTACTTGGTGTCCTTATAGACAGTAGAGTAGCCATCACTACCTCATCCTCAGAATAAACCAAATCAATCATGGCCATGAGATACTGGGGATAGCCCGAATCAGTTTCAATTCCACTATTAAAGGGATCATCTGAGACTTCAATGGGAGAATGATGACATCCTATATAAGCCTGGTGATTCTTATTCTTTCTTACAGCTTCCATCTCAGGCCTATCAATTTTATTCTCCTTACCTTTGACCAATTCTTTTGAGACAATTCTGCTTCTCAGATTGTAAGTGCACTTGAGAACACCCTGTGTAGACTTCTTATCAGCTCTTGTTTTCTTCTTTGGAGTCACAGGAACCTCAGGCATATCATGTTCATTCACGAGAAGGTTTCCCTAAGACTGAAGGAGATTGAGTCTCCTAGACCTTCAGATTGGTTTGACATACACACTTGCCTTACCCATTCTTGATAAAGAAACTCACCAAATTTCCTCCTGACAGAGACACCACCCTCAAAGTAAAAATAACTAGCTCAAATTCTGCAATTACTAAGAACACTTCACACACTCATTCCCAAACTCTTAATTCTTGTAAGCAACAAATGGTGAGAATAACAAGCAGGAAATCTTCATTAAATAGAGCAATTGGAGAATTTCTGCATCAATACTCCAAGAAAGCTTGTGTGAGAGAACCGGTAATCAACTACTTTGATTTTGAACCTCACTCGTCAATCACACATTGAGACAAATAAATGGATAATGAATAAAAATGATTAAAAAAGTTAAATGCATGCGCTTGATGCTTATCCCTAATAAGAATGCTCAAGTGGATTGACACTCACTTAGTCTGCATATTAATCACACGCTTAGCATTTAACAAAACTTGTCGTGTCACATTTACCTGCTTGCCCGTGGGAATTAATTTACTTGCAATTCATCACAAAAAGATAGTAGGGATTGATCATGATTTAACCTCAGAATATCAACCCGTACTCTTCCTTACTTCAATTTCACCTTCCCAAGTGTACTGACACTTGAAAGAATTGACAACCACAATCAAAAGTACTTCCCAAATCTCAAATGTGAGCCCAAGAATTGGTTCTAATTTGGTGTCGTTCAAATCTTAGAACAGTCTCGGCCAAATTTTAGCATTACTTTATCTCCACTAGAGCCATCAAAGCCTTTGAAATGTTCCATGTGGTAGTCACCTGACTACCCGCTAAGAAACAAGAGATACAAGTGGGCCATCCATGGGATGACAGGGAGAGGTCAGGATTGACCCACATCACCTGTCATCAAATATTGATCTCCATCCTTATAAAGCATACGCTGTCTCCAAAGCCTGGCATGTCCCTCCATGAAGCAATAGGTTTCATCTCACCTGTTAGCCCATGAAATTTAATAAGTATAAAATAAAAATCCGATAGGTGGCAGGGAGCGGTGGTGATTTGACCATGTCACCCAACAACCACCGTAGATTTCCTTTAGATACCACTTGCTGGTCACAAAAGGATACTAGGCCCACCACATAAAGGTGACAAGTGTCCAGTGCCCACTGGCCTATGGGATCACTTCTTCCTAATGTATAGAACATATGGGCACATGAGGAATGGCCTAGATAGAAACACGTGTCACGACACAGGTCGTTGATCCTTACAAAGCTATGTTTGTTGATCCTTCAGAAGGAATGGTCCCACCTCCACACATGACACATGGTCATTTCCTGTTAGCCTATGTAATTAAAATAATATGCCATAAAAAGGCTCGGGCACATGGGGAATGATGGTGATCGACTCACAGTGATCCAACTTGTTGGCATAGAACCCAATTTTTTGCACATGCCACAAATGTTGTTCCTTAAAAGAGGGCCAATACTAGGTTGATGGGAACCTGACCCTTAGGAGCGAATATTTAAGACTTAATTCATTAAATATGAAAATCAAGCCCAACCATAGAAAAATATGAAGCGCTACATCAACATCAACATCAACATGAAAAAGGAATTTGGTGACTGACAAACCTAAACTCAAGGGTCGGTGAAAATAATGATTCTAATGGCATAAGTGGTGACTTTAAGGATTGGAAACCGGAAGCAACAAGTCAATGTAGAAATAGAACTCCCAAGGGATTTTAGACTCAAAGGTTAATTTTGGAAGGGTTTTGGAAACACAAACCCTAAAACAATGATGAGGAACATAACCCTAAGTCGAAAATGAGGGTCCAAGCCAAATTATGCAAAATTTTAAAATGGAACCAAGATAATTTTTTGAGGGATTCCATCATTGCGTACGTATACTCCAAAGTGAAATGAAGGTGCTATAAATCCAATGGTTTTGGGGTTGGCCTTTTCTAGAAGAGTTCCAATAGTGGATGAAAGGGCTTTTGAGTAAAATTCCTTTACACGCTTTGGTAAAATTCAATATGGAACATATCACTAAATGAAGGAAATAGCTTTCCCCAACACATGTGCCATTTGCTTGTTCCAAATAGAATTTGAGTAGTAGAGTTTTGAACCTCTAAGAGAAATAGGTAGATGAAAAAAGAAGCTCTTGATAAATTCTAACAATGCCAGAAGCACTTGCAAATATAAAAGTTTAAATATCACCATCAAAGTTGGATTGGCATTAAGTGAAATGTAGAAAGCACTCTTGTTGCAGTGATCGACATACCCATTAGAGGAGCACCATGATAATTTTTTTGTATGATTTCCTGAAGAGATCAAAATAAAAATTATACTCCAACTATGATTAAATTTTACCAGTGAGATATGATACCTATAATAATAAAAATACAAGAGATCATGAAGACTAGAACACTTGTTTACTTGGAACATTACATATAACATGAAGCAATATTGAATATACAAGCAAGACCAAGGACATGATATTTTTCCCTTAAAATGAATTGAGATACATGTCTATTTCAGAAGTCCACTAGATATGAAGGAATGAAAATGGCTTGGTTGAAATGAAGTCAAGAAAGAAATGGGAACATTAAGTAGCAAATTTCCAATCTTCCAATCGAGTCACAGAGGGTAGATTTCCAACATTTAAGCTTTTTTCAAGGGCTCAAGCATCTTATTTGTCACTATTTTGAAGCAAGTAATCCAACATTATATTGCTTGAAAGATGAGTAGTGCATTAAGACATACCTTAGGGAGATGAATGCCATATGAATATCTATGTTCCACTAGGAATTAGAACATAAAATCTTAAGGAAAACTAGTAATGGTAGCATGGAAAGCCATGCCAGGAAACAACATATAGTTTGGGGTAGAATTCTTAAGGAAACTACAAATATTTTGACGTAGAATTATTAAAGAAACAACATGAAACAAAGGATCAAGAGGAAATGGTCTTTGAAACGAACAACAAAATATATAAACTCTTTCAAACAGAACAAGAACTTTTTAAATCCGTTAGAAACAGTATTGGACAGAGCAGACAACTAGAGAAGCTAATGGTGCTATTCTAGTAATATAGTTTCCTCAAAGATGCTACTCTTTTTCCTAATTAAATTGACTACTTCTATAGAGACTAATTCCAGAAGTTTTCTTGCTAAGCAGGCATTAAAATACACTGACACAGTCCATGAAATTCAATTGTAGAGCTTCCAAAAAAATTGATTGATTTTTGCATCAATGTTTCAAATCACTCTCCATGATTCATTTATAAAAATAAGAACTAATTAATATGTTTCCTCTCCTACTATTTTTTTCACCGATATGTTGCTATCCTGCTTGGCATCTCAGGGCTGATGATGATCGATCAAGGAATATGATTTTGATATTGCTATCAAGATTCAACTTGCTGTGGAAAATACCTCCTACTTATCAAAGAATATGATTCCAAACATTAATACAAAAATTAAGTACATCTTCTATTCAAAAGCTTCTTAATTGAATTTTACTGTTTTCTTTCAATTTTGAAAAATAAAATCCAAACCAAAAAGTTGGTTTTGTAGGCCAAATTCCTACTTTTATGATCCAATCCCCTTTAATGCAACAAAATTTAAATGAATAAACTTGATTCCTTAAATTGGCATGTTTTATTATTTCCTCCAACCCAACAAAAATAAATAAATTTAATTGAATTTTATACTCCGAAAATCCAAATAAATATCCATGAGGAGACTAACCTTTTTGAAATTAGTTTCCTTGATGATTTTCCCTCCACTATATTCAACCTCAAATTTTCCCATGTTCTCTTATGAACTCCCTAACCACCCTACATATTTTTATTTAGTTATTGAGAATTCCCTAACATCAACCTCAAAATTTTCACCTATTTGAGCTTAAAGTATAAGTGAAGCCACAAATATATTTTAATATTAGAATATATGTTAGGATGGGTGGATTAAGTGTGTTATACAATTTGCAAACCTTAGGTCTAGTATATAATATTTTTAATATTATAAATAATTGTTTTCATATACAAAATGGTATCCCACTTGAGTAGAGTCATGAATATTTCATAATTGACACTCTCTGTAAACATTGTAAGAGCTGAAGATATTAGCTCAACACCCAAGACCACTTGCAAAAACAATGAAAACCTTCTACAAGAGGATATACAAGAATGATCTTGCTTGATATTAAGACCTATCAAATGATGAGGTATGAAGTATATTAAAAATGAGTACAATCACCTTTCTTATATAGGCAAGGTTCAAATGTAGTAATGAGCATGATGTTGACAAATGTCACCATCCTATGACATGAGACAACCAACAAACTAATCGCCTAGGAAATGATGCATTAGCTATATAAGATAAGTTCTAGAAAATCCAACTAAGACTTCTAGAAAGAATCTTTTATCCTAAGCATGTGAACCTAGAAAATGATACCTAAGTAAACTTATGAAAGTGTAATTAAATAATTAATTACACCAATAAACATGTCCTTAGTTTTATGAAATTTGTAAGTCCTTGATTTTATGGGTTTCTTAGTGGATTATGATGAATATTTTTTATCTACTAATAATATCTATGTATGGGATTAAGTAGTGTCTCATGGAGAAGTACTTGGGAGTTATAGCACATTTGGTCATAATGACTAAATATGGATTTTAAGAGGAGTTACATTCTATTTTGAAGGCATCACATATGTGGGTGTATTCAATTTTAATTGCGAGGAATTGGGTTCCTATTTTTGGAAAACCATTAATGGTTTCTTACATATCACTAACCTATATATTGAGGGTTTGGATGGAGATTATGTCACATGTTTTACTTATTATATTGCTGGAACTCCTTAAATGTTGAGAGTGTTAATCTCCTTTGAATCTTTGATCTTGAGTGATCCTTGTGTAGACTTGTGCAACACCATCTATGCAATCAACTTCATTCAATTCTTGCAACATAATAATCACACATTTGAGTACTCCTTATGCATCTATGTATAGTTATCACATGCCATGATACATCACTAATCATGTCCATATTGTGGCATTGCACATGACTGCATATGTCGAACCCCAATTAAAAAATACATGTGCAATATATAAAGCATTCATATTCACATTTCACATAGAATAATTTATGCCACATCCCTACCATATAATTGACATCATATGGGTTTGAAATATATCATCACTCCATCCATATAGTTTGTTGATTCCCAAATTCATAGGCCTCAAAATTTATAAATTTTTCCCATGTCCTCCTTGTGATCTTTAGTTCCCCATTCTACCCATTAATTATAGCCTATTCGAGAGATCTTCAATGAGTCCCAATGGAGTGTTCTAGTCTTTATAGGGTGATCCTTTGGATTTTTGTATTTTTAGTTTTTAAGGGTTTTCCTTTATATTTTTATAACTAGAACCCTACTCCTTTTGTGCTTTGTCCCTTTGCTTTGGTTAGTACTGCATGCTTCTATTCCAACATTAACTACTCTTTCTAGTTTATTTTACTTAAGTTCATATCTAGTCCCCATATATTATCTTTCTAGCCCCTTGTTCTCGCTAACTTGCTATTGCTCATGCTTTCTTTGTTAGATTGGTCACAATCTAATTTTAAATCTAGGTCCACATTGACATTCCATATGTCAATTTATTATTGAATCATCAAGGTTCACATTATAATTTTCATATGAAATATTTCTATAAAACCATGAGCTAATGATCTCATTCCATGTGTCCTTGGTTGTGTGTTAACATCCTTTGATTGGTCTATTAATTCTTATACACATGCTTCAGGGAGTAAGTACAAAAGGTCTTGTTAATTTGTGATAGTTGGAAGTACCCTATTGCATTGGAAGTTCCTTCACATCATAGTTTGGGGTGTGGACCTTACTCTCATATGCATGATGCACAATGGCTTTACACATTTATGGTAGGTGTGCTTTATTGAAATATGGGTGGTGGTGGGTTATTGTATCATGTGATCCCTTCACATTGCATTTTTCATTTGAAGTATCTTATTAAACATTAAGTTGGTGACATCCTATAATGTGTCCTTGGTTAGGTGATTGTGAATACTAGTTCTCAAGGTATTATGTGGAGTTGAAAATTTATAATTGGTCCATAGAAGCTTATGTGTGCATTTTATATAGTAAGTACTAAACTCTTGTTGGTAGGGGACAACTAGTGATATTTGATTGCATCACACACTTCTTTTACATCATGGTTTGAGTAAGGGACCCAACTTCACTCCCATGATGTATGATGGGTTTTTATCCTCTCAAGGAAATACTAATGTGGCTTCCAATTAGTAATGTTCTATTGCATCAAATAATTATTTCACATCATAGTTTTGAGTGAGGTCCCTACCTTCACTCTTGTGATGCACAATGGCTTCATCTCTTCTAAAGGATTTGTAGAATTGGTTTTCAACTTGGTTAGTGTTATATACAAAGGCATAAATATGGTATATTCTTATCGCATCATAGTATTAAATGTAGGTGCCACTTCCACATGTGTGATGTGCAATGGGAATAAAAGGTGAAATATTACAACATTCAACATCTTAGTTGTTGGTGACTAAAGTGAGATGCTATGATACTATTGGCCACATATTAGTCACCCCAATAAATTTAATGCTCTTATTGGTCAAAGTGTACATGTCTCCCTAGTCTCACTAAGGCTCTTTAAATAATTTTTTTAAAGGAATACATTGTATATTAGATTGTGATGCATAATGGTAATTGATCTTCCCCACTCAATTATATTAATAGTTAGAAGTCAAGAAAAAACTAAAAAATTCAATGATCATGCCATTACTATTTTAAAAATGCGTTGAACAAGGGCACCATAACATGCCACACAACTCTTGCACAATGAGAGCACTATTTATGATCTAGTTATTCCTTACATCTTGAAAATATTTTATCCTCTTTGAAGCAAGAATATTATAATGACATAGATTCACATGTAGCAATGGAAGAGGGTAATGAACCATACAACCATTAATGTGGCACGGTCTTCATAAATTCTATTCTAATAGATCATATAGGATCTTCCATGGCATAGGCATGGGAGGTTGGTCATTTTTCTAGCATTTCATCCAGTGACAAGTGTCACCCATCTATAGGGACTCTATAATATTTTCCATATAAGGGTTGAATTTTTTCATTTGAAGAAGATGAAAGATTAAGAGAGGAAAACAAGGGAGCATAGCAAAGGATGTAATTTTCTCAACAAAATCCTATTTTTTAGAATTCAACTATAGGTAAACCATTCTAATAATTATAATTATCTAGACTTATCTAAAATTTGTAATACAAATTTGTAACCTTTAAAGAGTGAATTATTAAAAAAAAATTGACGTTGATTGTCTCCCTATGTATGGTGTACATTTTTGGTTGTGTTGATGACTAGTTGACCAACAAGACAATTATAACATCCTTGCAAACCTTTGCAAGGCATATTTTTAGAAAAATAAAGAAAATGTATGGGTGTGATAATGGGTTACTAAGTATACTCATTTGATATTCTTAAATATATATTGTCCTTTTGAATGCATGTGTAAAACCTATTTTGTTTGTGTATTTTGGAAAACATAGTCTTTTTTTGATATTTTCACTATGGTAACACCATTTATTTCAGTTATTACATATTTTGAATGAACTTAGTGATTTTTTTTCCCAAATGGATATAGGCACTATTTTAATACTAGCCCCACCCTCCCATTACCATACAACACACTCATAAAAAATCACCTTAACGATCTTTTTAATTTTACCTAATTTATTGTGTTCTTATATCCATGTCTACATGTGTATAAAAACATAAGGGGTTATCATAAAACACATCCATTGAAATTCATGAGGAAAATTATCTACTTTAATAAGGTTCTTGATGATGAATACTGAAAGCCAACATATAGGCACACAGTGACAACTAATATAGGGGTGCACTATGCAATGGGTATAATTTGTGTCAATGTCGGTGTTTAATTTATTTTTTGATGTACCTATTATAGAACCTTAGGGAATCCCCCCTTGCTTTAGTAGAGCTAAAAATGGAAGGGATTTACTCACCTTAACAATTTATCCTCAATTTCCCAAGCTTGACCATAGGTGTGTGTTCTCTCTAAATTTAAAACTCTTTACATTTGGGAGGAGATTAATCTTTAGGTATTTGGGGTTTACAACTTAGATCATGTAAAAAATTGGCACAATTTACTAGGGATGTAAAATATTCGTTAATGTTTCTAGGATGTTGCAACACAACCATCAAATTTCTAATTTTTGCAACTATCCATTTTGTCGGGGTGACTTAACTCAATTGAAAACTCATGCTAATAGAATAGAACCAAGGATTCACTGAGTTGAGATAAAGGTGGAATCTCTTTGTGAGTTGAACCCATTAGTAATTTACTTCTTGTAGATCAAGTGTGATTCAAGGAGTTCCTCTTTTGAAAAATTTGACAACTTTGTTGTCTAGAAGAATAAATTTTATTGTTGTTGTACCTTGCTGGTACCTACAACAATTGTTTATAAAGGTACACATATTTCTCTTCCCATATTTTGAGAAATAAATTTATAGTACCTAAATTTTCAAGCTTGCAAGGTGATGGAGGACCAGTCTAAATAAATTTTTTCTTTAAATGTTCCTTCACATGCTTTGTATGTTTCTACCCCTAGGAACTGCATTGAATCAACTACCCATGACTATTCTAGTGATACATGTTCACGTTGTTCAAGTAGGTTTGTTTCATATTAAAATATACATGCCCAAATTTACAAGTATCCATACAAGGGAACAAGTGAAAACTTGATGAGCTTGTTAGGATTAAAAATGACTATGAAGAATGGGTAGACTATTGCAATCCAATTTTTACCTTGTTTCTACAAAAATTAGGTTATTCCATCCTATATCATTCCCCTAGACACCACGATTATGAAATACAAACCATAGTTTCTATGGTCTACAACTAGATTCCTAGATTTCATGCGTATGGATGAAGGGGATGAACATTTTTCTATTTTTTTAATTTATAAATAAAATGTAGTTTTAATATGAGGAAATGTGGATGAGATTCTTTGTTAGATCTCTATGTGGAAATCCATAAAAGTGGTATGAAATATTCTCAAAGCATTCCTTTGCATTTTGGAGTGGCCTTACAATTTTGTTTGAAGATGAATTTATAGTTAATGCCGATCCTACCATTGTGATTCAAGAATTGTCAAATATTATATGGAAAGATAGAGAGTCAAGTATGAAATTTAGTCACAAGTTTACAATTGCCCTTTTAAAATCTCAAGTGATTTTAGAACTGATACACTTGCCTACATTGATTTTTTTTTTGAATATTATGAAGTTGGTTTGAAATTAGTGCAAAAAGATTTTAAATTGATAAACATGCAACATTCTTATGCATGAATTAATTTGTTTGAAAGGGCAAGGAGAAATTATATTGTAAAATTTGTGTGCTCACGAGTTAGTGCTATTAGCAATGCATATATTTTCTTTTAAGTAGAAACTAATTGGATGTTGCATCTAAGGTAGGAACAATGTCAAAATATGATTGTGTATATAGGTGGGTAGAAAATGGTGGTGGTGTAGCATATGAAAACAATGATTATGATGAAGATAATGCATGCATCTAACTTTAGGTAGATAGGTCATCTATTGATGAATGCAATGATGAAGTATACGATGATGTTCAATATGAGAATAAGGTATATGACCTTTCTATTTGTGGTAGTTAGCTAGATAGAGAGAAAAAGGTGTGCACAAGTGAGTAGTCAAATGGATTATCTTTTACAGCTAATTTTATAGAGTTTGTACATTATTATGATGAAAATAAAAGAAAATAGTTTCTTGATTGATGTATTGCTCTCTCTTTTGTCCCTAATTTTGATATTAAAGCTACTAATATTTTTTGTATGAGAATGACATAGATGTGGCTTCGCTTGATGATAAAATAGTTGAGAATAGTGTTTATTTTCATCTTGAAGACCTTCCCCTTGATGATTGCATAGATGGTGAGCATGTGGATGCATATGAGAACCTATTTGTTTGGTCACAAGAAGATATTATTATAGTGATTATGGAAGAGGAAGAAATGTGTCATAGATTTAATTTTAGTAGTATGTATGACACAATATATTTCCAAAATGAACCTAAAACAAAGAGATAAAATGAAGAACATGATCCTTCACATGAGCTATCTCATGGTGTTGACTCTTATGTTGTTGTTGATGATGTGGATCAACGTTTGATCCAAACATGAAATGCATCTAAACGTATGACAATGATGTATGCTAGTCACCTCTTGTTTGAGATCTTAATAATGTTGACTATGAAGTCATCCTTTATTATGAAGGTGTAGCTTATATTTCTATGAATAATAGTGGTGCACTTGAATTGGAATCATATCTATGTGTATATCATATAAGTGATAATGACATTGAATGGAAAGATGCATGCCAAGTTAAAGATAAATAGGTTTCTCAACTTAATAGTGTGCTTGAGCTTGAGGAATTTCAATTTGAAGTGAAAGATAATTTCCTTTCTCATGTTGACCATTGTTGCAATAAGGTATAATTTTTTCCCATGTGAATTGAAGGTATTTTATTTTTTCCTTAATTTAAATAAGGAGGCCAAAATGTATGACAATGATGCACTCATATGCGAAGGAGATTTATTTTTTCCATTATTTTCATTTTTATTGATGTTGACTTGGTTTCTCAAGTTTCAAACCTACTATTGTGTGCATCTATGATGCATTATGGAATGGATCCATCACCTATTTCTTAGGTTTTCCTTATATGTAGCAAATTTTACGGTGTAGTTGATCTTCACTCCTTGGGTAGTATTCATAATTTGATGCATAAATGAAAGAATTATCAATTGTTGTAGTTGGGTGGTGGAAATAATTTAAATTTGATGGAGATCAACTCCTTCAATAGGATTGTTCTTGACAAAGGAAAGTGAATGTAATAATTTATCCATGGTAATGTGCCACAAACATTCATGTAGGATATAACTTGTAATTATTTTAGTAAGTTTCATTTGCAACTATATCTTTAAGTTCCTTGTCCTCCCATGTCATTGGTCAAGCAAGTTGTCGCTTTTCTTGTATATATTTATTTCCTTTTTTGTGTTGTACTATGTCTTGTATCTATCATTATATATTTTTGTAATCATGATCATGTTTGATTATGATGAAGTGTGATTGTTTTTCTCATATTTTTCTCCCTTGTTTTGGTCTACTCCAAAAGATAGCTAGAATCTCACTATGCTTGCCAGAGGCACACATTGTAGATCCAATTTTTGTGCCTAGAATTGTAGGCCTCAAAATTTATATATTTTTTTTTCACATCCTTCTTGTGCTCTTAATCCCAATTCTTCTTATCAATCTGACCCTATCTAAAAGATATTTAATGTGACTTGATGGATTGTTCTAGTATTTTAAAAGTGATCCTTAGGGTTTTAGCATTTTTGGTTTGTAAGGGTTTATATTTATATTTTTATGACTCAAACTCTATCTCTTTTATGCTTTGGCCTTTTGCTTTGGTTGCTAGAATAAGCTTCTATTCTAACCTTGAACAGTTTTTCTAGTTGATTTCAATTGAGTTGTTTCCATATGAATCATTATCTTATCAACCCCTTATTCTAACTAATTTTCTATTTCATGTGCTTACTTTGTTAGCTTAGTTATGGTTGAGCTTTAAATTTTGGTCCTCATTGGAATTACATATTTCAATTTCTTATTGCAACACTAGGGTGTTTCACACTGTGGTTTTCATATGAAATATTTGGCTAAAATTACAAAGCTAGCAATTTCATGCTAGACCTGTCCCTAGGTGCTTAATCATTCTTTCTAGTTCATGAAACATTCTACTATTTTGAGTTGAGTTGAAATCCTTTGATTGGTTCATTAATGTTTATATGTATGTATTGGGGAGTAAGTACATGTAAGGTACATGTTAGTTTTTGATAGTTGGTAATACCCTATTGCATCACACAATTCCTTCACATCGTAGTTTGGGGCATGGACCCCAATATCATATGTATGGTGCATGATAGATTTATACATTTTTGGTAGGTGTTATTTGTTAGTGTAGACACTCGAATTATCCTGATTGATATCGTGCACTTGATCCTAATTTACTAACACCAATTCTACCTAAATCATCTCTCTACTAACCATTTAATCAAATAATCTTTATTTGATTAAATTCATCACAATTCCTTTGTTAATTAAATAAATCAACTTTGTTTGATTAAATCATTATCTTCTTTTAATTAAATAAATCATTTTATTTGATTAATCCTAATGTTCTTCTGTTAATTAAATACATCCCTTTATTTGATTAACTTATAATCTTCCTTTAATTAAATAAATTAATCTTTATTCGATTAAATCTAACATCATCCCTTTAATTAAATAAATCAAACTTTATTTAATAAAATCTAATGTTCATTATTCCTCCCATTTGATTTAAATAAATCCAAAAATTAAATCAAGTGTCAAATCAACTAATCTCCATCTAAGTTAATTAAAACCTGATTAACTCTAGCTTTAATCCATCAAATACTCTAGATTTTGCAACTTGCACAGGTAAATCAATTTAACTGATTTATAAATTCTTCTATTTTCATTCAAAAGGGGCATCTCATTGGAATATTCTCTCCATTTGAAATCTCCCTCCCAAAAGGACTTGTCCTCCAACGTGGAATTTAAGCCTTTTACATGTCCTTTTTCTTGAGCCAAGTGGCATTAACTCTTCTTCCATCTGTTCCTCCACAAGCCAACTTTCAAATTTTGAATTTCCACCTAATTGCATTTGTTTGCACATTGATCAAAATGTGCTCCACCTCTCTTCAATAGCATGTTGACAAGTGGCACAATGTTATTGGTTCATCTTTAATCCCACATCCTTCATGTTTCTCATTCCTTCATCATTCTTTCCTATAAATGGAGAGCTCTTCTATTGATTTTGGATCCACAACTTGAGGCAAAGTCACTATCTACAGATTTGAAGCAAAGTTCATCCATTCTTGTCAAATTTATCATAGCATTTCATCACCATAGCTAGGTTATTGAGGATTTTCATCAAGGATCACATTGTTCATCATCAAAGCTTGCATGAAATTGGGAAAGGGCTACTTTTCACATCAAAGTAGCACCAATTCCCCCATGGGATGTTGGGTTTGAGTATTTGAATAGGATTTAAGTAGCTTTCATTTGGTTTCTTTGCTTTATTTCTTGTTCATTGTTCTTTGAATGAATCTCATGGGGAATGGTAGTTTAGATTTTTTTATTGACTAACATTGTGTTGTTTGTCTATGTTTGAGCAAATCTAGAGCTACCATTCACAGCTAGCATATAGGTAGTAATGTCTTATTTTGTCACTCACTCCCTTCACAATACACTTTTCACTTGAAGTATTTTATTAAAATAATGAGTTGGTAGTATCTTAACATGTGTGCTTAGTCAGATGATTACTCATACTAGCTCTTGTGGTATTGTGTTGAGTTGATAGTGATTGGATCATAGATTCTTATGTATGCACTTTGTAGAGTAACTACTAAACTCTTTTTGACTGGGGAAAATGAAAATACTTGATTGCATTATGAAACTCCTCTACATTGTATATTGAGTAAGGGATTCACTTTCACTCTTGTGATGCATTTATAGTTTTGTTTATCTCAATAAATTGTTGATGTTGTTTCTATATGGTGATATTCTATTGCATCACATAGCTCTTTTACATTGTAGTTTTGAGTGAGGGCTGCACCTTAAATTTTATGATGTGTAATTATTGTGTCTCTTCTAAATGATTCACTAACTTATTTTTCAGCTTGGGCCATGTTATATATGGTGGTAGAAAAATGATAAATTTTTGTTGCATCACAAATTTGAATGCATGTCCCACTTCCATATACATGATGCATGATAAGAATAAAATGTGAAATATTATTGTGTTCAATGGCTTAGTTGTCAATGAGTGTGGAAAGACGTTGTGAAACTATTGTGCCACACACTAATGCATGATGGCTATTGAACTTTTCCACTTAAGTTTTTCAATGGTTAGAATTCAAGAAAAAAATGAATAAGTTAATAGTCATACCATTAATCCTTTAAAAATAAGTGTAGCATAGGGTGCCATAATGCATTTTCCAACTCCTATATAATGAGAGCACCATTTATGATCTAGTGAGGCTTTGTGACTACTCAATCTGATTTTATATTCCTAGGAGCAATAACTATTATAATAGTGTATATTCACTTGTAGTAGTGGAAAAGGGAAATGAACCACACAACCATTAATACACGACTTCTATTCTAGAAAATCTCATGAGATTTTTCTTGGAATTTGGTGTGGGATGTTGGCCATTTTTGTGTTTCATCTTGTGACAAATGTCACCCATTTTGGGGGACTATTTGTATAATATTTTTCATATAATGGATGAAAGTTTTCATATGAAAAGGATGGAAAGTTGAGAGAGGAAAATAAATGAGCATATTAGAGGATGAAATTTTCGTAGTAGAACCATGCAGTTTCAATTTTTAGCTCTAGGTAAATAATTTGACATTGTAACATGATCTAGGATTGTCAAAAAAAAATAGTAAAAACTTGTAACCTTTGAAGAGTGAATGATTAAAGATATATAATCAAGCTTTATTGAGTTTCTCCCAATGTATGGTGTGTATTTTTGGATGTGTTTCTAATTAGTTGGACAACTAAACTATAAAATCCTTACAAGTTTTTTGTAAGGTATATTTTCAAGACAACAAAGAAAATATATCGATATTCTCATGGATTACTAAGTAGACTCATATAATATTTTATAAATATATATTGTATTTATGAATGCATATGTATAACCTAGTTTGTTTTTGAATTTTGAAAGACATAGTATTTAGTGATATCTTTATTAAGGTATCACCATTAGTTTAATTTATTACACATTTTGAATGAACTCATTGAACTTATTGCCAAACTAGATATAATCATTGATTTGCTACTAGATCCACCCTCCCACCATACTACAAAACAATCATAACAAATCAATTTAACCATACTTTTAATTTTACCTAATTTAGTGTGTTATCATTTTTGTGTCTAAATGTGTAAAAAAAATAAGTGGTTATCATAAAAAAATTCTTAAAAATTCACGTGGTAGATTATCTACTTAAATAAGATGCTTGACCCTAAATAATGAAAACCAACATATAAGAATAAAGTGATCATTGATATAGGGTGTATAATGTAATGGGTATGATTTATATTAGGGTAGATGTTTAGTTTTTTGGGTGATATATATTACAAAACCTCAAGGAATCCCCTTTGGTTTAGTAGAGCTAAAAGTGAAAGAGATTTTACCCACCTCAAAAGTTGGTCCTTAGTTTTCCAATCTTGACCATAAGTGTGTGGTATTCTCCAAATTTGATACCCCTAATATTTGGGAGGAGATTCAACTATAGGGATTTGGAGTTTATAACTTAGGTCACCAACATAGTCAATGATCCATTTATGCGAGGAATTTATCAACATGTTTGTGGATCCTAGCTAATGATGTATTTGTATAAACACATGCACTATTAAAATTACATACAAAAAAGAATCAATGAACATTTATATTATAGAATTATAGTTATACATACCTTCTTGACTACAATAATTTTCTTTCAAACTCTTCAATTATTTTTGAATGAGCATTTAAATTCTAGCTTAGGGCCATATTTCAAGAAATTATGAATTACTGACTAATTTATAAGTTTACCCTTTGATCCAACTTGGGAATTAAAAATTGGCATCATAGTAATAAATATTTCATACCTATTTGTAACATGCCCAATATTATACCCATTAATTTTTACTATGTTTAACCCACAAGTGTATAATTTATGATACCAACATATAGCAATAAAAATTTTCTTTTATAATTCAATAACAATATGCACATTTGAAATAACCCCATTTCAAACTTTCCCATTGCATTTATAAGAAACATTATAAAATCCCAAGTAACAATTCCATATTACATATTCACATCTAATGATAACATTTTTCCAATTACAATTTTTCAATAAGAACAGAGATACATAGATACATACAAAGCTTCCAAGAGCTTAATAAAAAAAAAGATACAAATGGTCCAAATTTCCCTTCATGGGCATACATCTGTCATGCCTAAAATTTTATGCTTGTAAAACCCAACAATTTTTTTTTTTTTTAATTAATTAATTAATTAATTTATTTTACATCAATAACATACAAACACTTATGTCGTCAACTTGTTGTTTCATGCAAAATTTTTATTAACACCACCACATTGTTAATACCCAACTCCAAAAACTGAAGCAATTAATTTTGAAATTTATTAATTACGATAATAAATTCTCAAATTCATTTATTATTGTCCATATATTTAATATCATCTACAAATTTGTTCATGTTCAACTATTATTTACTTAATTAATTATTTAATCTTTATCTATATAAAAAAAAATATTTTATATTATTAAATTAATCTTTTAAGTTATAAATTAATTTATCCCTATATAAGTTTACATACTTCTAAAAATAGACTTTATAGGTAATGAACTTAGTCTTAAAAAGTATGATTTGAATTATCTTTATAAAGATATAAATACTCCCTAATAATAAATAAGAATACGTGACTAAATAATGATTATCTTTTAAACATAAAAGCAACACATACCATTTGATGTTTGCCTTATTAAAGTCATATAAACTACTTGCAAAAAAAAAGCCTTGGTGATATGTGTAAAAGCATTCCACTACAGTCTTTTATTAGATTTTATCTTTTATGTGATCTTTGAAAAGCCCCAATTCAATATCTACGAACATTGAAAATAGAATAAATCAAAGTGAGGCGGATTTTTTTCTAAAACTATTTCAACCCACAAAGCATGAGCCCTAAGCTTCTTTATTCGGTTTTCTTTTTCTACTATGCAGGTGTGAGGCATGGCGCTGCTTCAAGGAAGACCTTTCAGACATTTCTCTACACCGTTATTACTCTCATCAATAAGGTAATTGAATTCATTATATGTCTTTCGGATTAAGTGCATATATCTTTTTGAATAACTATAGATATTAATTAAAACTTCAAAACCTGTAACATGGAAGTTTAGAAATTATAAATAGTATTAGCGTATTATCTTGCCTAGAATCACAATCGAGGTTAAAATCAACATGTTCAAACAAATAACATAATCCACATGTGGTTCTACGAAATCTAGAAGAGTCGATCTATCAACACCTTCAACTCATGTAATGGGTTTATAAGAAACATGAGGAGGATTCATAAAACATTGTTACTCAACAATGCAGATTCAAATTTCAATGACTAATCCAAAAGAAAACCTGCGTGAGATTAAATTAGTAGATCTGGTGGAATGAATATCTCACACTGCTGATTTATCGGTAGACAATATTAGATTAATTAGATTTTGATAATCCTTACTACCATTAAGCCTATCATAAATAGTGACCATTCTTGAAATTTATTGTGATGAGTGACGTGCAGCAGCCGTGGACGCCTTAGTACTACGATTTCTGGCGGAGTCAGAAATAATATATGTGTAACTTACCAAAATTAATGCACAGACATGTACTTATGAAATTGATAGCTCAACATTAACTAGAGCACAACATACGAAGGGAGGCGCCACAGAGATCAGCTCTACAAAACGTCAAATGACCAGGCTCCAAATATCTGCTTCAATTCTCTCTATGCAAGTAACAAGAATTCATTTATGGCCGATGCAAATCTTAGCACAGTTCAGGGACCAGTGAGGGCGTGCAAAGGAAACATACATGATTTGAAGCTAACTACGCCGTCTGTTGTTTCCCTGATAAGATCATTTTCATTTAGGTGTTGGAACAACAGCAAGGAACACATATGACACCAATTACCAGTTTTATAAAGTGTAACATGTCCATGCTTCAAATCGCAATTTTCTGCTAACCCACTGTAGATGGATAATGCAAAGGTTATTTCTTGTTTCATCAATACAAATACTAAATTCATAGATCTCAGTTCATCGTACAGATCTGCCCTTATAATGATAATTATTTTATTTCATTTTTATTTTTATTATTTATTTTTTGCATTTTTTTTTTTGCTTCAACCCAAAACTACAGGTATTCATTTGAGTTTACAGGAATAGGTGTTGAGCACTGCAACGATTTAAGGTTGAGATATTGTATTCACTATTTACCCTTTTGTTTTTGTTATTTGATTGACTTATCATTTTGCTACCTGTTGCCATAGGGATGTTCTCAATAACAACTGCAAGTTTTATTTTATTTATTTATTTTAGTATTATTATTATGCAAATACATACTTTATATATATATAAATATTAGTAGGTCTGAGATGCCATGGTTGAACAGAGGCAACTGAAGGGGGCAGGGGGAAAACCATAAATGTCTGCTTTTGCATACAGGCACTGATATCTCTGTAATAAAAGAGGGATTACAGTCAAAGCATATCAGTTTATACCCAGCTACTTTTTGTTTAAGTATTAAATAGTATTACCTATTACATACTATTTACTACTTTATTTACACATACAAATTATATATATATATATGAGAAATTTTATAATGAAATTATTTATTTCACAAATCTGTGTGTATTATAGGATAACATTCCTGTGTATTTATCAAGCAATATTACAGATCTATGAGTGTATTTAAAGAGGTTATCCAAATAATATTTAAAGTATCATATACCTTTGTATCCCTTAATTTATTTAGTAACATTTCTGAAATTTTTGTTTACATACCCATGAATTTATTTATTTATTATTTTGCTTCACTCTATGGCATACCCTTTTTTTTTCTACTGTATTTCTCACGTTTAAAAGATCATGTAAATAAAATTTTGTTTGACTTGGATTTATTTTGCTGTACAACCAAGTAAATTTACATTTGTCTCTATACAATAAATACATCTTTTCCTGCAATCATGCATTTAAAACTCTCTTAATACCCAAGTAATATATTTTAAGGGAAAATCTTTCACTACAAATTTCAATCTTATGAAACTAACATAGTTAATGTATCCCTATCCATTTGTTTTTTGTTTTTTTTTTATAATAAAGATATCTACTCTTTCAAAATAGAGAGGTAGCAACCAATTCTCATCTTCATGGTGACTTAAATTAAAAAATTTCTTTCAAGAAATATAATTTAAAGATACATAATTATCAATTAAAGCTTCTCTTTTTTGTCACACTTATTTTCATGCAAGATACAAAAGCTTTCAATACTAGGTATAACACATTTAGAGACAACTTGATAATAAAATAACCTTTTTTTTTTTTCTTCCATTCTTTCATTTTACAACAAAATACTTAGCTCCTCAATATTACAAACGATACTTAAGGATAACATGCATAGCACACAAATAAATAAGGCTTTCTCTATTGCAAATAATATCAATGAACTAATAACCCAAACACACATAAAATAAACCTTCCTCTTTATGTTATTCCATTTTACAACAATACACTAGTCTTCATTATTACAGCAATATTTTAAAAAACAAAAAGAATGAAGCTTGCTCTTTTCCATATTCTTTTATTCATTCAACAATATACTAGATTTTCATTTTACAATAATACTTGAAAATAAAATGAGTAGAATGTCAAATACTACAAACTTGCTCTCCACGCTACCATAATGGTGTCATGGAGCCTCGTGGGCTCTAGCCATACCCCCGAGCAAGGAATTCTTTTAGCCCCACAATGATCAGTGGAGTCTTTTCTCATTTTTACAAAGGAATACAAATAACATAGCACAACTTACATGCATCTACGTCCTCTACTTTATGTTTTCAAGCATAATCCATACAATAGGTCAACTCCTTACTAACAAGAAACAAGGGAAAATGGAAAAGAAATAACTTATCTTCTTTTCTTTTTTTTGGGGGAGGAACTGAAATCTTGTATCCATCTTTCCTCTTCAAACCAAGCCATTTTCATCAATATCTTGCCACAGAGATGGGCTCCTCTCTTTTTCTTATTCTTTCTACCATCTTCACTCAATTCTCCAAGAGGAGAAGTGGGTAATGCCCAAATATTCCATCTTCTTGAGATATATAGGGATCCCCAAACCTACACTCTTTCCCAGAAGTGCTCACACATGTGTGAGTCTTGTGCCAATTCCAAGAACTTTTGTGGAGTAGAAGGTTGAGAGTGACAAGTCACTCTTCCCAAGCCCCAACACTTTTTTTTTTTTTGAATTGTCACATTCATGAATGTGGACTTTTGAGGGGTCTTTTCACACTCCAAGGACAAGTTCACATGTGTGAAAAAGGTTCCAAAACCATAGGTATAGGTCCTAGGGGTCTATTCTTGTTCAAAAACCAAGGAAATTGATTCAGTAATCCCTTTTAAAAACCCACACAAAAATCCATACGAATTTTGATCTTAACCAAGGATTCCAACCCCAACCAAACTCACATCACATGTCCTACAATTGGATTCTACTCAATCACCTAGCCAATAATAAAACCTCAAACCCTTCTAAGTCAAATAGGGCTACACTTAGAACTTCCCAAAGATGTATTTGATTTGATTCCAACATTTGTCTATCCTCCTATTTGCATATTTGATTCCTGCACATTACCAAGGTCAACATGATTAGATCATATATCTCTTTATTAGCTAATCCAATTCACATAATTTTCACTCATGAACTATTTACTCATTAATACATCAAATGAACCTAATGATTCAATTTTCATTATAATCAAAGGAAATACACACTTACTCCAATACGAGAATATAGTCAATGAAATAGTCACTCCATCATTTTGTTTACCACCTTAGTAATTCATTTTAAACTCCTATAACATTAACGATGAACCATTTACCAAAATTTAATATGCCAAATAACCCAGCACTTTCAAGTTATATCCAACAATTCACATGTGCATCTATCATAATTAAATCAAGGTTAATGCCCATGAATCCAAAAAGGATTTTTATCATTCATTTCATCATAATTATCATCTAACTACTTGTTCGATTGAAATAAAATGGGGAATACGAAATGGGGTCTTACATTCACGGTAGCATAAGCAAGAATATTATCAAATAATCATGCTATTTTTCATCCATAACACATCTTACCATCTATTTAGGATCACATAAAACATATTAGGGATTTACTAATCACATGCAAGGTGGGGCCTTACAACATCCTAGATGTCTTATCTTATTGATATGCATTTTGGATTCCCTCGGTGATTGGTTTTGGTCATCTATCTTGTCCTTACGAGAGGTATTTGATTCCGCATGAGTGAGTATGGGTGCTGGGATTCGGTAGAGGCCACCAGGATAACCCATAGTGGGGGCTGGAGCCTAGGAAGATTCCCAGAGGAGATCTCATGATGAGCTATGTGATGACACTCTTTCTACGACAACAGTTGGTTTTTGGTTTTATGTGTATGGTCTTCTTATCATACTCGATCTGTTTTATTTCTGGAAGCAATGTGACCTATGTCAGTGATGTTGGAGTTGTACTTGTGTTATCCTTATGGATGTTTGGTTCATGTGTCTGGCTGTGTCAGTGTGAGTTAGCCTATGTCTAGGAGTGATTGGTCTTGTCTAGAATTCCTTGTTACTATCTCCTAGCAAGGGGGGTGAGCCTTTGGGTAGCACATGGTTGGGTGGAACGTGCACCTTAATCCGTTGGGTCAGCTTTTGTTCGTGTGGACGAGATTTCCAGTTGGAGAGCTCATGGGATCCAGTCCTTCATGCTTTATTCTTTCAGTCTTAATGTAATTTAATACCCCTCTTTGTATCGAGGTGGAAGTTGTAAATTGTAACCTTGTATTTTGGAATTACCTCATTCGGGGAATGAGTATTGTAATCTTATTGTAAAGTACATTATTGGGATCAAGTGGTATCTCTTATGCCTTTGATGTAATTTTTATCATGTATGGAATGTATGAGTGTTTAATTTGTTAAGTAATTAAATGTTATGTTTTAATTCATGTTTCTTGATTGGGTTTTAAGTAATCTCAGTCTCGTAACCTTAGAGGTTGTTGGCAATGGATAGTGATCTTGCATGTTCTTTATACTTTAAAAAAAAAAAAAAAATAGTACGTTTGAGTAGTAAATTGCAACTTCCTCTAGGGTTGCGTGGTGGGGCATTACACATGGTATCAGAGCCTAGGTTTAAACACTGGGTACTCTGGGATAATGTGGAACCCATTATGTTGTTAGTTGCATAGGTTATACTTTGGGCACTATGAGCCCATGGTGTTGACCTAGGTGCTTTTTTCGTTAGTTTATGTTTTCCTTTTGGGTTGATCTCACTTGTCTACCCAAAAGTTGTTGTTACGTGGTGTAGGTCCAATGGTGCAGGAAACTAGTGGAAAGGATAGGATCCTTGGTGTAGTGTACAATGCACCGATATCCTTTCTACTAGAAGAATGCATTATGGACAATTGTGTAGTGTGTGAATTTGGTGTGTTGTGTGTGTGGTGGATGACAACCAGTTTTGTTGTTATTTCTGCCCTTTGCATGTGATGGCTCTTTTGTTCTGTAAAGGGATATGACCCTTGAGTGGTTCTTGAGTGTGGTTGTAGTGTGTTTGTTGGGTGTGTTCCAAGTACTTATTGGGGTGAGATAGTCATAGGACCTCTTTCCTTGAGTGCCTTAGTATGGCGTTTTAGAGGGTTGAGTTTTCCAACCTTTTCTTGTGTTGTGGAGGAATGATGCTCATGTTCTTGGAAGCTCTGTTTGACCTTGAGGGTGCCAAGGAGTTCCTTGGGTGTATATTCTCTTTTGGAGTCTTGTTGTTTTCCTTCTCCATGCAAGTATCTGATGCATGTTTTCTTGTGCTTTACATCTTCATGCAAGTGATCGCCTTTTTGACCCTTTGTTGTTTTGGAGTTGCTTTTGCATGTTATATTGTTTTGAAATTATGAAATATGGTTAGTTCATAGAGATTTGTGCATACTCTCATCTGATTAATGCAATTGTGTGAAAGTGATTGTGTGATGATGAAACCATGATTGCATTCGTTCCTATGTTAGAACTGTAAATAACTCTTGTCTTCTCTCTCTTCCCATTGGTTTAACAAAGATGTCTATCCTTGAGTGTGTGGTGTATTGAAACCCATGGTATGTTGTATCTTATGAGAAAATGCTTATGTATTCATGAAGGTTTGTTTTATTAGATCAAACCTTGGGTAGAGGATCTAAGTCCCCAAGTTGCATTCATAATCAAGGAAAATGTATAATATGAATAGAAAATTGTTTTGTAGTAAGTAAAAGTTTAGAGAAAAGGGATTAGTGAAACCATTGTATGTTAATGATAATTGCATAATAGGTGCATCTTGTTGGTGAGGCCTATAGTCCCCAAATTTATAGTGAGTTTTAAGAAATCATGTAGATGTTAAATTATTGTACCAGGATACAAAATCCAAATGTTAAATGAATGTTGAAGTGATAATGTTGCATACCTTGTCTTGAGTAAACATTGTAATGTTATTGCACTATGTGTGGCCTTGTGATGAGTCTCGATGATGTGTATTGGTACTTATGTGTATTATGTATGTTAATCCTTGGATAGGTGTTTTGGAGTTTTGGTTGGTGGTTGCTTCACCATGTTCGTTTGTATGGATTGACAGTGTGCTTGGTTGGGTTGATCATAGCACGGGTTGTTGTTTTTATGTTGAGATATGGAGAGGTTCAGTTTCAGAACCTTGATTTTGTGTGATTTTATGGGGTTGGTACTAAGGGTACTTGCAGGCTTCCAGGAGTAAGCCTGACCCTAGGGGGGAGGATGTCACACCCCTCCATTTTGTGCTCTGTTGATCAAACAATGTTTTTCTATGTTACATGCCCTGTTTCTGTTAACACTTTAATTGAGGTGCTTGGTTGCTATTTGATCACTGTCTGTTAAGCAATGTGAATTTTCTATTTTGATGTGATGGCATTTTACTCTAACGTTATCATTAAGGCATGCTTTGGATTAGCTTAGCAGATATTTGAAATTAACGATGCTCTATGCTTTTGATTAAATTATTGATGTTAGATTCGTCAGTTAGTAATACTATATTGGTGAAGGGGACGAGATTACATCACTCGCCTGCGAGCGCCTGTGATTCCGCAATTTCCCTTCATGGTGTGTCTACTATGTTATATGCATGTTCGACACTTGTTTTGTTTGCAGGACTGCAGGTACAGGACATCGACTCCACCCGATTTCACAGGTTTGAGCATGTCCATTGGCCAATGGTATTCGATTGGGAGATAGTAGCTAGGTTTTCCGTGCCAAGTCATCACCCCGATCATACTATGTCATCAGTTGGTGTCTGGTATGTTGTTAAGTCTTGTCATCTTTAAAGTTTTGATAGGTTGTTTTCGATGGGAATTTTATACGAAAATCAATGTTTAAAAAGGTTTAAATGATTAGTTATGAATTTTAGATTAAAGTGGTTAAAAGCTTTAATTTAATTTAATTCAATTAATTTAAATTCTTGTGGTGAAATAATTTAATTTTGATGGTTAAATTTATTATATTATTTAAATAAACTAAATAACCAAATGTTATTTTGTGAGCAAATAAATAAATTAACTAAATCTATTTTTTTGGAAATAGATTAAACAATTAAATTCATTGGGGAAACTCAAGTTTTGTTTTTAAAGATTAAAGTTGCTTTGAAAAGTGCCTATGTAAAATAAATTTAAAGTTATTTGAAAATTCAATTTTGTTTTAAGATATTTAAAAAAATTAAAATATCTAAATGAGATATTTTTGAACAGTTGACTTAATTTGGGGGAGATTTGTGAGTGCCTTTCCATTTTGGGATTTTGAATTTGAATTTCAATTTGGGGGAAAGATATTATATTTTCATTTTGGGTTTAATTTCATTATGTGGGGAAATTGGCTGAAAAAGAAAAGGAAAGAAAAGAGGGCTTTGTTCTTGCTTGGATTCAATCTGGGATTTGAAGGTGGGAACTTGGAAGGGGATCTAGAGTGTTGCATTGGAAAGAAGCTCAACAGCAGATTGTTTCTTCAATCTTCAAAATCACAGGTTCCTTTCTATTTTTTTTTTTGAAAATTAGATTTTCAATTTAAAACTTGTGTGTAAACAAAATTGAAAACCTTTGTTGAGATTATGGAAAAAGAGAAAACAAAGATGGATTCTAACAATAGAAATTGAAAGGAAACAAAACAAAAAGCTTAAAACATCTCTGTTAGAAGTTAAAAACTTCCAGAAAATTGAGTTCATGGAATTGTGCTTAAAAGAATATCTTTTATTGTGTTTTCTATGGAAAGAATTTGTTTAATTTAACTGTAAAATGAGAAAGTTATATATAATATGTATATATATATACACATATTATATATATTCATATAAAACTTCATGATCTCTGCCAAAGTTATTTCTATCGAAATTCTGGAAAACGCCCAGAAAATAGGGGTTTTGTTTGATTTAAAATAATTATAAGAAAAAATAATATAAAAAAAATAAATTTTATATGGGGAGGGGGGCTGACAACCATGGTTGGTTGTGCCATCCCCTGTGGAGGATGCTGCTGTGGCAGCGCCCCCCACACACTGTGGGGGAGCGCTGCCATAGGCAGCGCGACCTCCACACAGGGAGGCTGGGCGCAGCCTTGGCTGCATCCCCTCCCTTTGGAATTGGGGATTTGACTTTCCATTTGTTTTTTATTTTTATTTTTTTATTATTTATTATATATTTTATATATTATATAATATATATTATTTATATATTATTTATAATATATATATAATATATGTTATATAAATATATAATTATATAATTATATTTTTTAATTTGTTTAAATTGTGATTCTTTTTTTATTATATAGTTTAATAATTGGGATTTGATTAAATCACTAGATTTGGAATTTTAATAGGTTGATTTTAAATATATGTTAAATAATAATTATATATTTAAATATATATATATATATTCGTATATACATTAAGTATATATTTATATATATATTTAATATATAGTTATATTTGAATATAACTATTTTAAAAGGATTATTTTATTATAATGGATGAAAATGGATTTGGTAACAAAAAGGTTTATTTAAAAGATTGTTTGATCATTTTGTATAATTGAGAAAATGAAATAAATTTATTAGTTTTAATATTCCTTGAGTTGGCCATGAAACTTGATTGACTTTTGAGTTCGCACAAATAATATTAATTATTTAATTGATTACTTGCACTATGCCATCGCTTCACATGGATTTAGAAAATCCTAACGTTAGTTTATTTAGTTACCTGAGATGCCTCCTAAGTGATGTTTAAAGTTAAAGCTTTTATATTAAATTTAATTATGGGGAATTGGAATTCCTTAAATAATATTTATTTTTTATCAAGTTTGAATAAAGAATAATATTTTAGTATTTTGGAACACGTGAAAATTAATTAGTATAATTGTGTTTGAGTTGGAAGGTGTATGCAAGTTTCGATTTTAGTATTAGTGCTATTGTACTTTGGGAATTAAGGTTAGTGCAATAATTAAATATTGGTTAAGGGTGAGGGATTGTAATTGAAACGAATATGGTTAATGAGTTTACAACGACTTGTTGATTTAATGGAATCTTGAAGTTCTTGTAAATGATTTGTTAAATGTGAGGATTATGTTCGTAGTTAAGTTATATGGATTCTAATTAGGAGCAAAATTGATTATATTTAATATGTGTAAAGAAAAGGGTTATTTTATTACGATGTTGGTATAATGGGTAGAATGTTATTTAAAAGTTCTTGTATTCCATTGCCTTAAAGGATAAATGGGGAATGTTGTTTGTAAACCAAATTGCAAGGAATAGATAAGGTTCATAAAAAATTATATTGTTTAGAACTTATATGTATAGTTAAAAGATTAAGTGTATGATGTATTTATGTACTTTGGTACCTGTTTTATGAGAAAAGGGATTTATTTAGAAATACATCTTTAGCTATCTAAAGAACATGTGATTATATTATTTTTGAATTAAGCGAAATTCTTGTTGGTATTGTATGGGCAATATTGTGATGATTGTGAATTTATGAGTGTACTTTGGTAGTACTGAGTTTTGCTTCCAGAGGCTAGGGAACTCTTTGATTGGGTTGTTTGTTCTATTTGGAGTGATTTGTTTATGTAAGTCTTCCAGATGGGGTTTCAATTATTTGTATGGGTTGTCATTATGTAGTCAACCGTTGTGTTGCCTTGGGTAGGGCGTTTGATTGTATCATGTGGTTTTACCCAATTTTCATGAACGGGGATGGTTTGTGCCTCCTTTGTATTAGGAGTGGTTTATGTGGTTTGTGCCTCCTTTGGAAGGAATGGAATATGTATTTTGTTGCCTCCAGTGTTTGGAGAGGGTTTTGACCTTTGTTGCCTCCAGTGTTTGAAGAGAGTTTTGATTTTTATTGCCTCCTGTGTTTAGAGTGAGATTTATTCATATGTTCCTCCTAGAGTTGGAGTGGTTTTATCTTATTGATATGCATTTGGGATTCCCTCGGTGATTGGTTTTGGGTTGGTTTGTTGTCAAGTAGAAGAGCGGCTTTTGTTAGGGGCCAGAGCCCAAAGAGGTAAACTGGGAAACCTTCAGAAGTGGTTTAATCAAGTGATAACTAAATTAATGTACTTAGAAGTTAGGTGGTATTTCACATTAATTAAGATAATTGAGCCTTGCTCATGGACACAAGGGCTTGTATAGACTTGGAATGAGACGAGAAGGCCTAGAATGGCAAGGTCATCTATCTTGTCCTTACGAGAGGTATTTGATTATGCATGAGTGAGTATGGGTGCCGGGATTTGGTAGAGGCCACTAGGATAACCCATAGTGGGGGCCAGAGCCTAGGAAGCTTCCTAGAGGAGATCCCATGATGAGCTATGTGACGACACTCTTTCTATGACAATAGTTGGTTTTTGGTTTTATGTGTATGGTCTTCTTATCATACTCGATCTATTTTATTTCTGGAAGCAATGTGACCTATGTCAGTGATGTTGGAGTTGTATTTGTGTTATCCTTATGGATGTTTGGTTCATGTGTCTGGCTGTGTCAGTGTGAGTTAGCTTGTGTCTAGGAGTGATTGGTCTTGTCTAGAATTCCTTGTTACTATCTCCTAGCATGGGGGGTGAGCCTTCAGGTATCACATGGTTGGGTGGAACATGCACCTTAATCCGTTGGGTCGGCTTTTATTCGTGTGGACGAGATTTCCAGTTAGAGAGCTCGTGGGATCCAGTCCTTCATGCTTTATTCTTTTAGTCTTAATGTAATTTAATACCCTTCTTTGTATCGAGGCAGAAGTTGTAAATTGTAACCTTGTATTTTGGAATTACCTCATTCGGGGAATGAGTATTGTAATCTTATTGTAAAGTACATTATTGGGATCAAGTGGTATCTCTTATTCCTTTGATGTAATTTTTATCATATATGGAATGTATGAGTGTTTAATTTGTTGAGTAATTAAATGTTATGTTTTAATTCATGTTTCTTGATTGGGTTTTAAGTAATCTTAATCTCGTAACCTTAGAGGTTTTTGGCAATGGATAGTGATCTTGCATTTTCTTTATACTTAAACAAAAAAAAAAATAGTACGTTTGAGTAGTAAATTGCAACTTCCTCTAGGGTTGCGTGGCGGGGCATACAATTATTGTGTTCAATGGATTAGTTGTCAATGAGTGTGGAAAGATGTTGTGAAACTATTGTGCCACACACTAATGCATGATGGCTATTGAACTTCTCCACTTAAGTTTTTCAATGGTTAGAATTCAAGAAAAAATTGAATAAGTTAATAGTCATACCATTAATCCTTTAAAAATAAGTGTAGCATAGGGTGCCATAATGCATTTTCCAACTCCTATATAATGAGAGCACCATTTATGATCCAGTGAGGCTTTGTGACTACTCAATCTGATTTTATATTCTTAGGAGCAATAACTATTATAATAGTGTATATTCACTTGTAGTAGTGGAAGAGGGAAATGAACCACACAACCATTAATACATGTTATTCATGACTTATATTCTAGAAAATCTCATGAGATTTTTCTTGGCATTTGGTGTGGGATGGTGGCCATTTTTGTGTTTCATCTTGTGACAAATGTCACCCATTTTGGGGGACTATTTGTATAATATTTTTCATATAATGGATGAAATTTTTCATATGAAAAGGATGGAAAGTTGAGAGAGGAAAATAAATGAGCATATTAGAGGATGAAATTTTCTTAGTAGAACCATATAGTTTCAATTTTTAGCTCTAGGTAAATAATTTGACATTGTAACATGATCTAGGATTGTCAAAAAAAATTAGTAAAAACTTGTAACCTTTGAAGAGTGAATGATTAAATATATATAATCAATCTTGATTGAGTTTCTCCCAATGTATGGTGTGTATTTTTGGATGTGTTCCTAATTATGTGGACAACTAAACTATAAAATCCTTACAAGTTTTTTGTAAGGTATATTTTCAAGACAACAAAGAAAATATATCGATATTCTCATGGATTACTAATTAGACTCATATAATATTTTATAAATATATATTGTATTTATGAATGCATATGTATAACCTAGTTTGTTTTTGAATTTTGAAAGACATAGTCTTTAGTGATATCTTTATTAAGGTATCACCATTAGTTTAATTTATTACACATTTTGAATGAACTCATTGAACTTATTGCCAAACTAGATATAATCATTGATTTGCTACTAGATCCACCCTCCCACCATACTACAAAACAATCATAACAAATCAATTTAACCATACTTTTAATTTTACCTAATTTAGAGTGTTATCATTTTTGTGTCTAAATGTGTAAAAAAAAGAAGTGGTTATCATAAAAAAATTCTTATAAATTCATGTGGTAGATTATCTACTTAAATAAGGTGCTTGACCCTAAATAATGAAAACCAACATATAAGAATAAAGTGATCATTGATATAGGGTGTATAATGTAATGGGTATGATTTATATTAGGGTAGATGTTTAGTTTTTTGGGTGATATATATTACAAAACCTCAAGGAATCCCCTTTGGTTTAGTAGAGCTAAAAGTGAAAGAGATTTTATCCACCTCAAAAGTTGGTCCTTAGTTTTCCAATCTTGACCATAAGTGTGTGGTATTCTCCAAATTTGATACCCCTAATATTTGGGAGGAGATTCAACTATAGGGATTTGAAGTTTATAACTTAGGTCACCAACATAGTCAATGATCCATATGTGCGAGGAATTTATCAACATGTTTGTGGATCCTAGCTAATGATGTATTTGTATAAACACATGCACTATTAAAATTACATACAAAAAAGAATCAATGAACATTTATATTATAGAATTATAGTTATACATACCTTCTTGACTACAATAATTTTCTTTCAAACTCTTCAATTAATTTTGAATGAGCATTTAAATTCTAGCTTAGGGCCATATTTCAAGAAATTATGAATTACTGACTAATTTATAAGTTTACCCTTAGATCCAACTTGTGAATTAAAAATTGGCATCATAGTAAAAATATTTCATACCTATTTGTAACATGCCCAATATTATACCCGTTAATTTTTACTATGTTTAACCCACAAGTGAATAATTTATGATACCAACATATAGCAATAAAAAATTTCTTTTATAATTCAATAACAATATGCACATTTGAAATAACCCCATTTCAAACTTTCCCATTGCATTTATAAGAAACATTATAAAATCCCAAGTAACAATTCCATATTACATATTCACATGTAATGATAACATTTTTCCAATTACAATTTTTCAATAAGAATAGAGATACATAGATACATACAAAGCTTCCAAGAGCTTAATGAAAAAAAAGATACAAATGGTCCAGATTTCCCTTCATGGGCATACATCCTAGATGTCCCCATCACTGGTGCATACATTCTAGTTGTCCCCAATACTGGTGCTTAGCCAACTACATATGAGGGACAACATCACTCAAGTGTTTTTCTGCCAACCATGGATTTACTACGGTCCCTCAAACATCTACCTAACTAGTAAGATGGACCTACCATTCAATGAACAAATTGGTTTGATAACCTCATAATACTAGCCTTCCTAAGCATGGTGTTGTGTCCTAAATATCTAGAGCTACCATACATTGGCTACAACCTACATGTATGATGTTCCCTACCTAGAATACAATGTTGGATCACAATGAATAAATAGTGTAAACAACGACTACTTACACCACTTTTTCCAAAGAATTCAATACCCAATACTTTGAGTGTAAGTCGTATGTTCACCCACCCCTTAGCTTGATTTGGTGAATGACCACACATACTCTTTTCATTCATAATATAATTTCAACCAAAAGGTGAAGACATAACTAACTGACTATCTAGGTTACTCCCTTCCCATGCATTATCCTAGTTGGGCAAGAACAACCTAATTAACCATATGGGTAACCATAATGTCACAACATTAAATGATTCCATTTCAAAAAGTAGTCACAAAATTAAGTGTCTTTATTTCAAAAGTAACATGATCTCATCAATAAATGATTTCAATTCAAAAGTATGATCTCAACAATAAATGACTTCAATCAAAAGTACAATCTCATTAATAAATGACTCAATTAAAGTGTATAATCAACAATAAAGTGATCATAAATAATATTAAAACCTCTACATTCAATATGACTAAAATATACACATGTTTACAATGTTCACTGCATTTACATATAATCTAGAGGACATTAGGCTGATAGAAGTTTGTGCTTCTACACCTACAAGTCCTCTTCTCAATATGGCTTCGGGCTTCCAAAACGTAAGTCCTCTTCTAGAATTCCATGAATAGGAATAAACTCTTAGTCAAAAATAATAAAATAGCATAATCAAAATATATGTTTATCAACCCTAATGTTGAATATTGATATAACAATCAAGTATACACCCTAACCCTAAGGAAAAGACTTTTCTCCTACCTTATCAAACAAGTATAACTTATCAACATGGTTTGCATAACATCACAACCTATCAATGATGGCATGTTTGTCATGCTATCCTTCCTGTTGTATTACTAACCTCATTATCCACAAAGGTTCACGTAGCATCATAAGCTAACAAATTCAAGATAGCTTATGTTGAATGAGTAATCAAACAAGTATAACTTATCAACATGGTTTGCATAACATCACAACCTATCAATGATGGCATGTTTGTCATGCTATCCTTCCTGTTGTATTACTAACCTCATTATCGACAAAGGTTCACCTAGCATCATAAGCTAACAAATTCAAGATAGCACTTCAATATAATATTAATTTCCATACTTCACAACCTATGAAGTATATAAATCTATGACAATTTAGGTATTTAAGCTAATACGCTAAGATTATCTTATATAACCACACAATTTCAACAATAGGAATATATATGTGTATATATAGTCTCAACCAATAAGATCTCATAATAAATCACCCAAAGGTCATGCAAGCTCCTTAAAATAAGAATGATCAAAGGATCAAACAAGCAAGTTCAACAAAATAGATAATTCATCTTTCCACAAACACTTGCATTCAAATATGATTCAACATAAAACAAATAGAGAAGTAAAATCAATATGCTTGGATTTTATAGCTGCCTATGAAGATATTGCTTCCCGAGCTCAATCCCATAGTCACACTCTCTTCTCCTTCTAAATTCAACCTATCTCCAAATTCTAGCCTCTCAAAAACTCTCAGCAATTGCAAATCCATAAAAGAACTCTCTTTCTCATAAAAGATCTCAAAAAATACACTTGCATAGAAAACTACAACAAAATAACAAATGAAGAAATCAATATAAATGAGTGAAACAAAAGGTAGAGGAGTTGCCTCTATTTATACTTATTAAATCTGAGCAACTCAATGCTACAAATAAGCTACTAAATCCACCACCTTTTCTCTCCTTTCCATCACCACTACAACAACAAACTAACAATGCATTGAATCAACCCATTTAGAATGACATGTGTCTACTTTAACTCATAATATGTAACACATAAACAATCCCCTCATTTCCAGCCCTTAAAATGGATGAGTCACCCTTTTCAAGTGACAACAATGACTCTTTTATTGAGTAAAAGCATAGAAATGCATATCTATAGGCTTCCTAATTGTTATGCAAGTTGACTACCTTCGTTAGCTTCAACCAGCTTTGGCTTTGAAAAAGTTTGCATGCTTATTTTCAGCTGAGTGCTTGATTAGACTTCTATTTTCTTTATTCCACCTATTATGGTATTGCATTTACCCCTCACTATGTTGCGCATGGGCTTCTATATTAGCAAAAACTTTATCATATAACATCGCTTCATTATAACATGGTTTAAGTTCTTTACTTGTTTAAATGAATATCATTTACTTTGCATTCAAACCATACTATCTATACTATGCGCTATGCATCAAACTTACTCCCTTAAGCACACAACATATTACTATGTTCTTAGCAAACTGCATTTATTCACCTTTGAATATAAAACAATACATAATGACCTACGTGCTATATTCATGTATAGTATTTTATTAGCAATTACTAACCATAATTCATGCATTTTACTTTGCCACACTTAGGCTTCCATATTGACCTTCATACATGGCCATCAGAAAGCCAATAAATTACTTTTTAATGTATTTGAAAAAAATTCATGCACCCAAATTGGTGTGCTGTATTGGCAACACCTATAATAATTTCGCATAGGTTAAATATATGATCGGTTTTTAACTTAAACTTTTATTACATTTTTCACCATATATAAGTGATACTTTATTGACTATATGTGTTGGTAATCATTTACTAAGTACCATTATCAATATATATAAATATATTAATGCATATATAATATATGATCATCAATTATATCTTCATACATATATAATACAAATTATGTAAATACATATGTTGATATATATATATATGTTTGTATACATTATTCATGATGTACATATATACATATGTAGTAATATATATATCGTTATTTAAACATCTAATAATAAGCATACCCATATATATATTCATCGATAGGTATATATACATATATGTCATATACCAATCAATATCCCTATGCATATGATGTATATGTGCTTGGTTATGTGTAAGTATTTCTACTTACGTATACACACATATGTATTCACTCACACACACTAGTTATCTTTTTCACATACATGTATACATATATACATTCTATGTATATACTAATTGATCAATATATAAATGTTAAATACACAAAGAACTTATACTCAATACAGAGATTTAGTCACATAATCCAAACTAAAAATACTCATGAAATCAAAGACCAAAACCAAAACTATAATAAATCATTCTCAAACTACATGACTGAAGGTTTACTTGCCAGTTCACGATCTAAATTGACTCAACTTGACCAAACTAGGGTGTGAGTGTGTGATAGCTCAAACAGGCATTTTAGGGTTACCAAACCAAGCTACTCTCGTGAGTGATACTCTCCCTCTCTTACCTGAGGGATAGATTCCTTCTTGCATCCAACTTAGTGCATTATAGAGATAGTTAGCCAATCACATGAAACTCATTTGCATCATTAAAGCATATAAGTAATCTCATTGCAATATATATTCATTCATCACATTTTCCCTTAGTATATACAAAACATAATCATGTATTAAAACATTTAGTAATCCCACAATGAAGTGTAGCATATCAAAATCATAATTTAACATCATATTTAATCATAAAGGTAAAGGTAATCTGGTTAATTAAGAAATGGGGTGTAACATATTTCACCCTTGTCAATCACCATCCTCGATTATTTAAAGTACTAAAGAATATATATAGATAAAGTTAAATAAAAATTTTACTTTCCATTTTCCAAATCATGTAGGAATAAGTAAATATCCAATTAATCTTTCCTCATAGCACAACCCCTTGCAATCTTGTCCTTCCTAGACCTTGCACTAAGTGACTTAGCTAATGTATGGGGAGAGTTTGTGTGCTTCACACATAATTTCTCTCCAAAGAACTATAAATCATAATTATATTAGTAACAACATAATTTATGTACATCATAAGTACAATATTGACTATATCCTATATGGCACCTATACCACAGTGACTGGAGAAACACATTCTCATTGGCCAACACACAATTATCCTTAGTGTAACCCAAATAGAAAGGGAATGTTAGTGTATTACGCACTACACCGTGTGTCCCATCCTTCCCTTTGGTCTTTACACCATAGGACAACCTAGAAACTGAGACCATCTATTATTGACACTAATATTTACCTTAAGCACAATACTATTGCTTCTTAATTTAAGCTTTTTATCAAAAAGATTTTCCTTGATCATTTTGATCTATTTTTTCATTTATGACAATATTTCTAGTCTAAGGTTAATCCTATTTCCTAACTTATTCCAGCTTATAGGAATTCAACCCTTCTTCCCCTATAATGTTTCAAATGGATCAAATTTCAATGACAAAAATTATTGTAATAAAATATTCCACAAATCCTCCAAGATTTGATTTATCTCTTTTGCTTGATTAGCTTACTCAAAGTAATAAGTTAAGCATACATTTAATTTAATTTCAACAAGATGATCATGGTTTACACAAAACCTTAATGTTTTTTGTGTGTCCCAATTGAGATAGCCTTCACGGGAACATCAAGCAACCACTTTACATAAATTTATATTTAGGACTAGTATCCTACAAATCAAAATTTCCATTCATAATTGGTTACCTTGGCAAGTCTGTCCACCTTAACATTATTCCAGTTCCATCAACATAGAAAGATCAAAACCATTCTAATGATCTACCACTTGCTCTCTAGAATTTCATGAGAGTATAAAAGTCTTGGGTCGGTGATGACATCATGTCTTCACCCTCTGGTATACTGGATAACTTACTACATACCTTGCAACATCTTATTTGTTTCCTTCCAAATTATAGTGGTTCCACATTAGTCAATTTTTTTTTTAATTCTAGTGTGTCTTGAATATGACATCAATTTAGCTCATTTCATTTCTTAATATCCCATAATTTGGTACATAGACTTTTCCTTGATTCATAATAGTCCATTCCTATTAAATGAACCATCTTCCTTGGTGGTGCAGGGACACCATGCCAGTTTTGTGAATAAGGTCTTAAGTTTTGTTTTTAGGGTGTTTTGAGTCCAAGGTCATGTAATAAGGTCATAATAGACCATTGAAATGTTACTTGAGTCATTTGGGGTTCATTTTGTAAATGTTGTCAATTCTTGCAAAAGTTGTCATAGTGCAAAATTGCAAAAATGCAAAAAAAGTGCAAAATGAGAAGTTGAAGGGTCAAGTTGGTTTCTTTCATTGGAAAAATAGTTGTAATTTATGGGTCATGATTAGTAATGCTTTAAAATCCTTGGTGAATGTTGGGAGTTGGGTTGGCCATTGTAAATTTGAATTTTGAATATTGAAATCATTGTTTTCCTGCGCTTTTATAAAGAAATCTATTGCTCCAACATATAGTATAGCCTTGTACGACCTGTAGGAGATCATTCATGTACTTAGATTGATGGAGGATTGATTTAACTTCATTTTGGTTTTTATTTCATAGAATTTCATTAAGTTTCAAGGTTTTATTGCACTTTTTATGTTGACTACTAGAAAACTCAGAATTTGAGGGTTTGATAGTGTAAAATGGGATCCTAAGCCATTCCATCCAGTGAAACTTGTTCTAACTTGGTCGAATGGATCCTTTATATGTAGGTTTTGTGTTCTTGTGTTTTGCAGGGGTAGTGAAGGTGGTTTGTTGAATTTAAGGTGATGCCTTAGTGGTTTTTAGTCATGTTTTGAGCCAAGAGTGGTGACTAAGAATGGAAGTTTGATGAAAAGGTGTTGGTAGAGAGTGGAAGATGATTTGGAGAGAATATGCAGACCCTACAAGATGTGTTTGAGGCATTGGTAAGGTGAAAGAAGGATTGGATTTTGGAGATCCAATAAACCCTCCTTGTACAAGCATAAAATGCCCTATACAAGGGTTTTGTGTTTTGATAACTTTGTGGTTGTTTCATTGGCTAAAAGTTGTTGATTCAGTCCATTTGTAATCTATTAAGAGCCTTGGAATAAGGTTTGGTGATTTGGTTGAATATTTTCATAGGGTTTCTTTGTAAAATAAGTCTAATTGAGCCACTGTCCAGCGTAACATTCCATTTTAGGAGGGTATGTTCCAAAAAAAAGGTATGCACAAGTTGGATATGTTGAAGTATGCCATAATGGGTGTCTATAATGAAAATCCTTTTGTGGGTTTGAGGAGTATTTTGAAATATATGCACATTTTTCTCTATTTGGTGTGCTACAAGGAGAATATGATGAAATTGTGAAAAGTTGTTAGGTTAGGGTTTAAAGGGTTGAAGGATTATTTGAAATAGGTTGAATTGTGACTGTTTAGAAAAATTCTCCCTGATTTGCATCAATTGGTATCAGAGCATAAGCTTTTGATCTTTTGAATGGGAAAGGTTGCAATTTGAAGAAGGAAAAGTGATGAGTTGAAAGGACAAGATGCCTCCTAAAGGAAGTGGAGCCCTTGGTAGGGAAATAAGGTTGTTAAAGGAATCACAAGAAGAAATTTTAGCCAGATTTGTAGCATGGGAGACAAAGCAAAGAAGAGGAAAGGTTGGGCCACTAAAGAGGAAAGTGACTAAGAGGAAGAGGAAGAGGGTGAGGATGAAAATCCTCCAATAAGATTCCAAGGAGATGATGAGTTGGACCATGATGAAAGAAGGATGGTGAAAATGCTCAAGGATGTCAGAGGAGATGCTTCTGGTAAGAAAATAGATTTTCCAATGTATAGTGGAAAGTTGGATGTTGAAGAGGTATTGGATTGGATAGATGCACTGGAAAATTAATTTGAGTACAAAAAGGTTGTTGAAGAACAAAAGGTAAAGTTTTCCAAGACTAAGTTGAAAGGTCCTACTCTAACATGGTGGAATTATGTTCAAGAGGAAAGAGTGAAAAGGGGAAAAACAAAAATCAATTCATGGGATAGGATGGTGTCGAAGATCAAGAGACAATTTTTACTAGGTGATCATGCAATACAAACATTCAAGAGGTTGCAAAACTTAAAGTAGAAGGAGAAGGATATCATGGCCTATATTGAAGAATTTCACAAGTTGAGCATTAGGGCTAGTCATGTTGAAGATGAAAATGAAAAGATAGAAAGGCACATGAATGGCTCAAGATTTCAAATTCAGGATCAATTGAGTTTAGCCACTCCTAGGAAAGTTGAGGAATGTTTTTAGTTGGTTTCCAGGGTAGAAGAGAAACTAAAAAGAAGGCAAGAAATACAAGGATGAGGCAGAGGCAACACTAGTAGAGGAAGAGGTTCAAGGTAGTCCTATGAAGACCAAGAAGATGCAAGCAAAAACAAAGACCAAGGTGTTGATCAAAGAGGTGGTTTTAGAGGTTTTAGAGGAAGATTTGGACAAGGTAGAGGTTCAAGCTCATTTTTAGGAAGATGTTACCATTGCAATCATTTTGGTCATCAAGCATGGAAGTTTCCAAATAAACAAGCTTCTACTTCAACTAGTGGTGATAAGAGGGTTCAATTGGTGCAAGAGGGTGATTGTGAATGCATAAACTCTCCTAATCAGCTTGCTCCTCTAGAAGTTGGGGAATATTTGATGGTGAGAAGAACACTCAAAGCATCCAAGGAGAAATAATCAACACAAAGGAGAACACTTTTCAACACCACCTACAAATGGAAAGGAAAGGTATGCAAAGTTGTAATAGACTTTGGAAGCATTGATAATATGGTGTAAACATAAATGGTTGATAAACTGAAATTGGAAAAGATACGTCATGAAACACCTTATAAAGTGTATTGGCTGAATGAGAATCAATCTATTTTAGCGAATGAGCAAGCTTGGGTTGAATTTAGTATAGGTGGATACAAAGATAGGATTATTTGTGATGTGTTACTTATGGATGTGTGCCACTTGTTGCTTGGAAGACCATGGCCATTTGATAGGCATGCAATTTATGATGGTAGAATAATACTTATCAGATTGAAAAGGGTGGAAACACTTTCACTTTGAATCCATTGGTAGAAGATGTTAAGGAGCAAACCAAGGCAGCCAAGGTGATAATGTTAGGCAAGAAAGATTTTGTAAAGATAAAGGAAGAGGAGCCTAAAGAGTTGGCAACCACTCCTACACTTGAAGACATAAAACCAATAGCCTTGAAGAGTGAAATGAATTTGGAAGGATTTGGTATTCAGTTGATGACAACATTTGATATGGAGAAGGTCAAGGATGAATTGATCTTGAAGATTCAAGATGAGTTGGGAGAGTATGTTGTTAAGAAGGTGAAAGAGGTATTGCACTCATTGTTGGAACAAGAGGTTGGTGGTCATTCAAAGATGGGTAAATCTTAGGTTTTTAAACCTGATAATACAGAGGTCTTAGGGGTAGAACATATGAGAGAAGAGATAAAGGAAAACAATGAAGAGATCAAAGGTGAATTACAAGGACATGTGGGTAAGTTCAAGTGTGCGATCGAAGTAAAGAAGAGGATAGTTCAAGAAAATGATGGTACATGTATGTTTTTAGGTATGAAGGCTGGTTTAACATTAGTTCCAGATGAGGGAAAATTCAGGCAACATCCATCAAGTAGATTGTTCAAGTTGGAGCAATGTCTAGGTGGAAAAAACTTCAATAATGCAAAGAACAATGCAAATCTTCAGTACTTGAATTAGTGGAAAGGGCTACAAGGTGAAGGGAAATTTGGAGATCAAGGAAATGGTGTGATTAAGCATACTTTTGTGTTGTAGCATGGTACTCAAGGGACTTGAGTTCTTTTTCAGTCTGGGTGTATGGTGTAGGGGCACCATGCCAGTTTTGTGAATAAGGTCTTAAGTTTGGTTTTTAGGGTGTTTTGAGTCCAAGGTCATGTAATAAGGTCATAATAGACCATTGAAATGTAACTTGAGTCATTTGGGGTTCATTTTGTAAATGTTGTAAATTCTTGCAAAAGTTGTCATAATGCAAAATTGCAAAAATGCAAAAAAAGTGCAAAATGGGAAGTTGAAGGGTCAAGTTGGTTTCTTTCATTGGAAAAACAGTTGGAAATGACGGGTCATGATTGGTAATACTTTAAAATCCTTGGTGAATGTTGGGATTTGGGTTGGCCATTGTAAATTTGAATTTTGAATATTGAAATCACTGTTTTCCTACGTTTCCATAAAGATATCTGCTTCTCCAACGTACAGTACGGCCTTGTATGATCTGTAGGAGATAATTCATGCACTTGGATTGATGGAGAATTGATTTAAATTCATTTTGGTTTTTATTTCATAGAATTTCATTAATTTTCAAGGTTTTTATCGCACTTTTTTCTGTTGACTGCCAGTAAACTCAGAATTTGAGGGGTTGACAGTGTAAAATGGGATCCTAAGCCATTCCACTTGGTGAAACTTGTTCTAACTTGATGGAATGGCTCCTTTAGATGTAAGTTTTGTGTTCTTGTGTTTTTCAAGGGCATGGAAGACAGTTTGTTGAAATTAAGGTGATACCCTAGTGGTTTTTAGTCATGTTTTGAGCCGAGAGTGGTGGCTAAGAATGGAAGTTTGATGAAAAGGTGTTGGTAGAGAGTGGAAGATGATTTGGATAGCATGTGTAGACCCTAAAAGATGTGTTTTAGGCATTAGTAAGGTGAAAGAAGGATTGGAGTTTGGAGATCCAATAAACCCTCCTTGTACAAGCATAAAATGGCCTAAACAAGGGTTTTGTGTTTTGATAACTTTGTGGTTGTTTCATTGGCTAAAAGTTGTGGGTTCAATCCATTTGTAACTTGTTAAGAGCCCTAGAATAAGGTTTGGTGATTTGGGTGAAGATTTTCATAGGGTTTCTAATGCCCATAATTTACACTAGGGCAAAAACACAACTACAATTTTTTTTTGAACAATAATACAATATACTAACATTAAATCAACCATACATGTGCATGGTACATGCAATGTGCATTGGTGATGTAGCTTGTGCAACATTTCCACTGACACGTCACTCGAGAGTGGTGTAAGGGAATGAAAATGATTTTGAGTTGACTCCAAACATAGGGTTTACAAGACTCTAACTATCAACCAAAAGTTGATGCTCACTTTGCATAATAATTAATGTCTTTGTTAGGCCTCCATGGTAAGGCTTCTCACATGGGGAAGCATATAAATATCATCAATTTGATTTACTAGAAACCCTAAGGATCAATTAATTGAACATTATACAGTTGATTTCCCTACCCTAATTAGCCATCTTGCCGATGGCAAAGTGATTCACGTTTAACATTTCACCCCGAAATTCAAATATAAGAGTGAATAAAATATATATAATTTACAAGTTAATCAATAAGAGAATCTTAAACTATGAGGATTTACGTGGGTGGTGTCACAAAAAGCTAAGGTTATAAAATTAATAGAAATTTCAATGCAACTCAACCACGATATATTTTTGTTTCTTTAACTTCATTACTACCTATTCCTAGCAATGCTTACATTCACTTCATCACAATTTATTGTTTTATTCACTTCTTTTTATTGGATTTCGAATGCTATGAAGGTGATCATTTGGCTACAGGTCTCGTATTTTTTTTAACGTGTTTAATGAATTGTAAAGCGATGTTCATGCGGTGGTTGGAGTTTTCTTTGGGAAAGATATTTCCCTCTAAATTTAGCAGACCTGTCGGATCATGTATCATCCATTCATTTTATAAAAAGAAACCTGGATAGCCTTCATTTAGCATAGCTATTATAAACTTGGTGCAGCTATATGATAAATGGTGACAGGTCAAAATGTCAGATAAAATGAACTTTATGCCATATTGCAACCACGTTTCACATCCATTTTGAAATCTAATAATATTCTAAAAGAACCCTAACACTCTTCCTCCAACGATTATGTGAATTCTTCCCTAAACTGTTTTATCTGAGGTGATGGAGCTCATATTCGAATGGCACAAAGTTATTAAAGCCAAGAGTAGAAAACAATCAAGACTCAAAGTGTTTGCTGTGGAGGTTTTGAAATACACTATAGAAAATATGCTTGATCTGCTACATTCTCTGTATCATGGCTTGTGGCGACGCTCAGAGATAATAGTGGCCGCTAAGGGAGAGAGAATGAGCTATGCAGATCGAGCTCAAGGAGACTAGTTGTTTCCATGACATCCAGTGCCTCCTCCCACAAATTTCCCTATATAATATTCTTTCCTTTAATTTTTTTTTTTAGGTCATTGTTTTACTCTCTCCCTTATTGCTTATAGATAGGGAATCTAGGAGGCAACTAGATTACAACATATAACTTGTCTTGTCTAGTCATGAGGGATTTGATGATTTCATTGCTCTGCAAGAAAATGTAGGGGTACAACTTTGGGAAAGATACCCGTTTTCCCCACCAAAGGTTACAGACAAAACCCCAATGTTAGGGTCTTCTAGCTTAAAGTCTAAGAGAGCCAAAAAGGAAAAATTTCACCTACGTTTAAAAAAAAAGAAAATTTAAGGGAACATTTAGGGAAACTAGGATGTCTCAGGAACAAGCACCTCTCTACTTCCTTTCTGTAACTAAACTAGAATTGTATTCCTATATATCTGCTAAAACAATGAAGGTTTTCCCACATCAAATGTAAGAAACTGCTTTAGCTATTTCTTTATCAAAGCAGTAGCATACAATACCAATAAACAAAAAATTATTTTTATTACTGTCTATTTGACTCATGATTAACTTTAAATGCTAGATTAATGGGCTATGACAAACTGAACAAAGTTACCCTAGATATAAGTTTGTTTAGGTTCCAAAGACTTGTAGTGACAAGTTACACATAGTAATCTATTTATTTGCAAGGGAATTTCTGAAGAACTAGCACAAATTTATCTATTTTATCTTTCCTTAAACTAGAACATCTCTCATTTTTTTTTTCTCTGTACATTTAGATTATGAACAAAACAAAATGTACTCAAGCATACTCGTATTTCATTGTAAAAGTAACTCAACAAACTAGTATTTCATTTTACTCATATTGGGTAATATTCACAGTAAGGCATACACTATTAGTTTTCAGATAATGAAATTCATCATAGCATGAAACAATCCTCCTACTAACTTATAATACATGATTTCCTTTAAGAGCAAAGAAGGCAAGTTCCCAAAATTTGTCTATCTTCATGGAGAAAGGAAAGACTTCAATTAAATCTTCACATATTTTATTATAGAAATAGAGAGATATCTAGATGTCTTTTCACAATAATATCATATATATTTTAAAGTTTTATTTTATTTTCTTAAAGAAAGAATGTTCAAATATGAGATTAATCTTTCCTTGATATCTGATTTCTCATAACAATAACTATAAATGTGAAGCTTTACACAAATCATTACCTTTTTATTCTAGCTAAGTAAAAATACATGACCCCCTCCCTTCTTTTTCTTAACCCCTTTATTTCACCTACACTTACACGAGCTCTTAACTTTATTTACAATGCACAAGCATAGAGCAAATTTTTAATTATATAGAACAATCATTGGAAATTTAAAATGCATATACTCTCTTGGAGCTTTTAGAACAACTGTATACACAAATACAAAGATAGAATGATACAATGGTATGTTCTCTTAACAATTGCACTTTCAAGGATATCTACACATAAATTTTACAACAACTACATAACTGAATTAGGGACTCATTTAATTTTTACATCAACCTTCCAAGGCTATAAAATTTAACTTCAAAATAAGATTTACTTTGACACAATAACACCAAATTTATCCACAAGAAAAATAGTTATTCCAAGAGCTATTTAGCTTCTTCAAATCTACAAGAATACACAAAAAATTTCTCTAGAGGCCAATGGGGAGCTCACCTCCCAACCTTCGATTGGAAAACCAACCACCTCCGAGCTAGGAGTCACCTTGGGAACCAAGTACACTCATCCAATCCACATACCTTTAACACACAAAATACACAAATTATACACACCCACCCAAGGGAATTTTCACATAACAAAGAGTTCATTATGAACCCAACACGTGGAATGGAGGGTGAACAATGCACTCCATATGGGGACTCAAAAGAGAACATTAAGAATAAAACCATCATCATACTTTCATCCCTTCACAAACAACCCTTCCACCATAACTCCTCTTTCACAAAAAAAAACCCATACCACCAAAACCATTTCTACCATTTCATAATTTGCATATGGGTACTCATACCCTTGTTAAGCCTCTCCCTTTAAGGAGGAACTAAACATCCCCATGGAGGTTCCTACTCCATACCATCCCCAACAAGGGATGCTCTACCCAAATTTTGGATGAGCCTATCCCTATACAACCCTTTTCTCATCACATAATACACATTCAACAACACAAGAAAACAAACACCAAAAGTATTTTGAAACAACATACAATCTCATCTATTTGAAACATAAAGAAACAAGAGTAGAATGGTAAAATTACCTCCAATCCAAGCTTAGAGAAGAATGGGATGAGGATCTCCACAACTCCTCTTCTTCCAAGATTTTTCTTCAATCTCCCCAACCCAAAAACCAAGAGCTCCCAAGAAAAATCACCACTCCAAAAGAAAACAAGATTACCAAAGAGACCCCCAAAACCCTTGTTCTTAGTTTTTTTTATAGAATTCAAGTTTGAATTTCTTTTGAATGGGGAAGTGGCACTTGTCACTCACCCATTCACCTTCCCAAGCACACTCTCCCATGTGTGCTCACACATGTGTGAGGACTTGGGAGACTTCCAAGACAACATGGAGAAGTGGGAATGGAAAGGGACTAGTCCCCATCCCACTTCTCAAAACCTTATTTTCGTCAAACCTCTTCAAGGCCTCAAAAAGGGTGCCCAATCATTAAACTAACTTAAAATTTTAGGCTGAAAAGATACCTAACCCATAGGTACTTGACCTAGGGACCTTAAATCCATAAAAACACTTAAAAAAACTTAATTTTTCAACCCCCAAAAGTGTCCTAAAGGTTAAATCCGAGTTTGTCCACTTGGGTGGACAACTCACCGTCTTGATGGATTGACATGGCAATTAAAACCAATTTACAAACATTCACAAATAACATCACCAAAAAAAAAAACATTACATAATGGAACTATAGTCCCTCCATATGGACTGTGGCTCGGCTTCAGTGGTAAATTCACTCAGGATTTCCAAAGGTTACCTCCAATTTCCATTGGCCATGGAAGTGTACCTGCACACTCGATGCACACATTAATCCATCCAATAAATCATATATCAAAACATTTGAATCACCATTTCATATACACAAGCTTCCATCCAAATAAATAATATATCAAAACAATTGAATCATCATTTCATATAATCAAGTTTCATAATTTCACATGGAATATATATCTCATATCATAACTGGAACAAACACTAATCGCATATCATATCCAATTCTTTTTACCTTAATTTTCAAATTCATCAAATTGCAACATGGTTTATTCACAACACATATTTCATTTGTTCATCATTTCAAAATTCAAATTGAACAACCATAGTAACTAGCATAAACTTAGGTCAACCATCACAACCATCTAACTAAGCATGTAGCATCATAATCAAATCATCATAAGAACTCAAATGTCTAAATATCATAATCAAATCATGATAAAAACTCAAATGTCTAAAATATCATGTCCTAAATGGTATCACTAGACATAGTCAATAATACTAAAACCCAAAATAGTCTAAGAAATAAACATATCATAGAGGTGGACATCATAGGGTTGCTTTGTAAAACAAGGCTAATTGAGCCACTATCCAATGTAGCAGTCCATTTTAGGAGTGTATGTTCCAAAAAAAAGGTATGCACAAGTTGGATATGTTGTAATATACCATAATGGGTGTCTAAAATGAAAATCCTTTTGTGGGTTTGAGGAGTATTTTGAAAGATATGCAAAATTTTCTCTATTTGATATGCTATAAGGAGAATAGGATGAAATTGTGAAAAGTTGCTAGGTTAGGGTTTAAATGGTTGAAGGATTGTTTGAAATAGGTTGAACTATGATTATTTATCAAACTCCTCCCTACTCTACATCACTTGGACTTATACCACATTTGATTATCGAAATATAATGATTAGATATTATTGAGCAGATATCAGTACTTCATCTTAGGCATCCATACATTGGATTTATTTCATGCTTTAATCATTTTAAAAGTCATAGTTTGATTTCAACTAAATCTATCTATTCCAATGATCATTTAACTTGGTTGAGTAACAATTATTGCTAGATCATGTTGGTTTGATATTATCTTCCAAAAGATGTCCAAACAATCAATGCGTAGATATTTACTAAGCATGAACATTTTTAGTTTAGCTCAAAGCTTGAGGAGAATGGTTTCATTCATAAATCATCCATTTCCTATTCCATATGTGATAATCTTTCCTTTTGTGATCAAGCATACTGCCTATCTTTCCTCAAAGTATAAATGATAGTTAAAAACTGATCTTCCAAACAAATACATATAGAATTGTGTTGTGAATATTTCTCTCATTGGTCAAAAGCCTTTGACCTTTCCAATATCTTTCACTAATAATTCTAATACCTTAACCTTTAACTTCAACAATCTTGTTGTGGTCATTAAATACAAGACTTCAAGTATAGGGTTTTTGAACCATGTCTTGCAAAGAAGTCAAAAATTCTCCTAGATTGAGTATACATCATTAAAATTCATTGAATAGGGTACTCATATGTGTCCATATACTCTCCTTCTTCCCCCCTTATTGTTTCCAAATTATTAGATCATCTTAAAGTTGAACTCTTAATAATCATCCATTTTCTCCAAATTGATCGAAATGATTTAACATTCATGTTGTTGGCTCTCCATAGTTGAATCTTTGTTACTCACCTTACTTACCCTTACTAGGTATACCTTGTACATACTTTTTGTTTACAAAATGGTATTCATCATCACCCTCTAATCTCTCAAATTCAATAGTCGAATCCACAGTAATGAGATATAATGAATAATCAACAACTTTACAACTAAGAGATACTCTAGTATTTCATTCCAATTCTCTTTTCCATGTATACTAATAGCCTTTTAACCATAGTAGAAGAATATTCCATATCTGCAAAGCCCCATTTGTTGATGTGTTAAATGAGCTTTCTTGAGGATCCCCATGTCAAATGTGTTTTCCTCTTGGTGAGTTGCTTCTTTTTTTGATCCATTCAGGTCTCTGACCTTTATTCCAAGGTATCCACTTTCACTCTTGATTTCAATTATCATTGCAAGATTTCAATCTTGTTTGAATCAGGATTACTCGAAGGTTATCTTGCATCTTGGATACCTTTCTAGTTGATTTTAATTCACAAAATGTTGAGTTTCTACTTTTACTAAAGTTTCCAATTTATGCTAACAATTAGTTTCTCCAACTTAAGAATTCGTACGAATAGACATAGACTATACTCATAGATTCATATTACCCTTATTTAATCTACAATTCTTGACTCTTTGGTTGCTAGTAGTAAGAGGGATTACTTCAATTCTTTCCCACCCTCAGAGTCACTTAAACAATTTTGTAGGGTAAAGGTACTCATTGGTAATTCCTTTATAACCTTCCTACTGAACCTTGTTGCATAACTTCTGCAATCCAAAGGTGACTCTTAATGAGTTATTGGTTTAGGAGTTTTCAACTCCAGGGATGATTCTTTCCTAGTTCCAAATTTAGATAAGTTTTCAATAAAATGGACTTTCCTTGTTCTTCCTTTCCCTTGCGATCTTGGCATAATAAATTTACAACCATTATCTACTAATAAATTTTATGTAATACTTACATAATGAGCTCAAAGGATCCAGTGTTGAACCTGGTAGCTCTCATACCATGTGTAACATGCCCAATGTTCTACGGGCATTGATTTTTACTATGTTTAACCCATAAGTGAATAGTTTATGATACTAACATATATAAATCATTTTTTTCTTTTATAATTCAATAACAATATGCACATTTGAAATTATCCCATTTCAAACTTTCTTATTGCATTTATAAGAAACATTACAAAATCCCAAGTAACAATTCCATATTACATAATCTCATGTAATGATAACATTTTTCCAATTACAATTTCTCAATAAGAATATCTAGATACGTGGATATATACATAGCTTCCAAGAGCTTAATGAAAACAAATATACAAATGATCCAAATGTCCCTTCCTAGGCATACATCCTAGATGTCCCCATTACTAGTGCATACATTCTAGTTGTCCCCAATACTAGTGCTTACATCCTCAAATCTTGGCTGCCAACTGTATGAGGGAGAGCATAACTCAAGTTTTTTTCTACCAACCACAAAATTATTGTTGTCCCTCACACATCTACCTAACTGGTAATATGGCCCTACCCTTTGACAAAGAGATTGGACCTATGTGCAGGATCATGATGGGCCAAAAAGTGGCGATATGATGGGTATTTGTAGGGTATGTGGCTGACAACTTTTTTTTTACCCAAAATTAATGAAATGAAAAGGGTTTTTAAAGGATATTTTCATCTTTCCACTAATATAAATTATGATTTACTTTGAATTTAATAAATAATTATTATTCATTTTCTATTTGAATTATGACTAAAGTCCTAATTGATAGGTTGATTGAAAAAATCTATATCTTTCAAACGGTATCACATTTTTTGAATCTGAAATATGTGTCACATTCTATGCTTCGTATACTAGAGGATTAAAAAAAAAAGAATTGAATTTCATGCAGTTTTGATCAAGTTAAGGTGGTTAGACATACAAGTTTTATATATTTTTTAAAAGTTGTAATAAAAAAATCATAATTAATTATTTACTTGGTAAAAAATTACAAAAAATATGCATCACATCGGGACATGAGTCCTCTACTTATATCTAAAATATTATAAAAAAATATTATCATTTTATTGTGGTTAGGGTGGTCAGACAAACACCTACTTCTTATTTTTTCCTTGAAGTTTAAGTACTACTGCATTGAAATTTCAAATTTTCACCAAAGAGATTTTGTTTTAAAAAAATAAACCTAGTAGTTTAGAAACTACATTCAATTTTCTAGAAATTCTGTTCTTACATATTTTTCAAATAATATAGATCAATTATTCAAATTTTTACGTCAAGTTGTCTAACTCTGATTTTTTTGAATTTTTTGCCATTTAAGGGCCTATTTTTTCCATGATGATCTTGCACATACCCTTGGTTTGATAACTTCATAATACTAGCCTTCCTTAGCATGGTGTTGTGTCCTACATATTTAAAGCTACCATACATTGGCTACAACCTACATGTATGACGTCCCCTACCTAGAATGCAATCTTGGATCATAGTGAACTGACAATGTAAATAGTGGCTAATTACACCACTTTGGAAAAATAATTCAACACTCAATACTTTGAGTGTAAATGACTAAACATACTCTTTTAATTAATAATACAATTTCAACCAAAAGGTGATGACATAACTAACTAACTATCTAGGTTACTCCCTTCCCATGGATTATCCTAACCCCAAGAACAAACTAATTGACCATATGGATAATCATAACCCCACAATGTTAAAAAAAAAATGTCACAATATTAAATGACTCCATTTCAAAAAGTATATTCACAACATTAAGTGTCTTTATTTCAAAATTATGATCTCATCAATAAATGACTTCAATTCAAAAGTATGATCTCAACAATAAATGAATTCAATCAAAAGTATAATCTCATCAATAAATGACTCCACCTAAGAGTATAATCAACCAAAAGGTGATGACATAACTAGCTAACTATCTAGGTTAGCTTGATTTGGTAAATGACCAAACATACTCTTTTCATTAATAATATATTTTCAACCAAAAGGTGATGACATAACTAACTAACTAACTATCTAGGTTACTCCCTTCATGTGGATTTTCCTAACCTCAGGAACAAACTAATTGACCATACGGGTAATCATAACGTCACAATATTTAAAAAAAAGTCACAATATTAAATGACTCCATTTCAAAAAGTATATTAACAACATTAAGTGTCTTTATTTCAAAATTATGATCTCATCAATAAATGACTCCAATTCAAAAGTATGATCTCAACAATAAACGAATTCAATCAAAAGTATATAATCTCATAAATAAATGACTCCACCCAAGAGTGTAATCAACAATCAAGTGATATTAAATAATCTTAAAACCTCTACATTCAATATGACTAAAATATACACATGTTTACAATGCTCACTGCATTTACATATAATCTGGAGGACATTAGCCTGATAGAAGTTTGTGCTTCTACACCTACATGTCCTCTTCTCAATATGGCTTTGGGCTTCTAAAACGTGTCTCCTCTTCTAGAATTCCATGAATAGGAATAAAATCTTAGTCAGGAATAAGAAAATAGCATAATCAAAATATATGTTTATCAACCCTAATGTTGAATATTGATATAACAATCAAGTATACACCCAAACCCTAGGGAAAAGACTTTTCTCCTACCTTCAAGGTGATATGAGTAATCAAACAAGTATAGCTTATCAACATGGTTTGCATAACATCACAACCTATCAATGATGACATGTTTGTCATGCTATCCTTCCTATTATATTACTAACCTCATTATCCATAGAGGTTTACCTAGCATCATAAGCTAACAAATTCAAGATAGCACTTCAATATAATATTAATTCCCATACTTCACAACCTATGAAGTATATAAATCTATGACAATTTAGGTATTTAAGCTAAAACACTAAGATTATCTTGTATATAACCACACAATTTCAACAATAGGAATAGATATGTATATATATAGTTTCAACCAATAAGATCTCATAGTAAATCACCTAAAGATCATGCAAGCTCCTTAAAATAAGAATGATCGAAGGATCAAACAAGCAAGTTCAACAAAATAGATATTCATCTTTCCACAAGCACTTGCATTCAAATATGATTCAACCTAAAACAAGTAGAGAAGTAAAATTAGCATGCCTGGATTTTATAGCTCCCAACAAAGATATCACTTCCCAAACTCAATCCCATAGTCACACTCCCTTCTCCTTCTAAAATCAACCTATCTCCAAATTTTAGCTTCTCACAAAAACTCTCAACAATTGTAAATCCATAAAACAACTCTGTTTCTCACAAAGGTCTCAAAAAATACACTTGCACAAAAAACTAGAGAAAACTAACGAATGAAGAAATTAGAATGAATGAGTGTAACAAAAGGTAGAGGAGCTGCCTCTATTTATACTTAAATCTAAGCATCTAAATCCACCACCTTTTGTCTCCTTTCTGCCACCACTACAATTGCAAACTAACAATGCATCAACTCAGCCTATTTAGAATGAAATGTGGCTACTTTAACTCATAATATGTAACACATAAATAGTCTTCTAATTTCTGACTTCTTAAAATGGATGAGCAACTCATTTCAAGTGACAACAATGATTCTTTTACTGAGTCAAAGCATACCAATACATATCTACAAGTTTCCTAATTATTATGCAAGTTGACTACCTTCGTGAGCTTCAACCCACTTTAACTTTGACAAAGTCTACATGCTCATTTTCAACTGAGTGCTAGATTAGACTTCTATTTTCTTTATTCCACCTATTATGGTATTACATTTATCCCTCACGATGCTATGCATGGGCTTCTATATTAGTAACAACTTTATTATATTGCATCGCTTCATTATAGCATGGTTAAAGTCCTTGTTTAAATGAATATCATTTACTTTGCATTCAAACCATACTGTCTATACTATGCGCTATGCATCAAACTTACTCCCTTAAGCGCGTGGCATATTACTATGTTGCTGGCTTTATGCGCTTGGAAAACTACATTTATTCACCTTTGAATATAAAACAATACATAATGACCTACACAATATATTCATGCGTAACATTTTATTAGCAATTACTAACCATAATTCATTTGTGTTCCTTTGCCACTCTTAGGCTTCCATATTGGCCTTCATTAAATTACTTTTTAATGTCTTTGAAAATGTTTCATGTGCCCAGATTTGTGTGATATATTGCCAACAACTATAATCCTTTCGCATAGGTTGAATATATGCTCGGTTTTCTACTTAAACTTTGATTACATTGTTTGCCATATGTAAGCGATACTTTATTCACTATATGCGTCAGTAATCATATACCAAGTACCATTATCAATATATATAAATATATATTAATGTATTCATATATACATATGATCATCAATTATACCTTCATACACATGATATCCATTATATTTATATATGTATTAATATATATATATTAAAAAAATATTTTTCCAATCAAATACATATATATATACATATACATACATACATACATACACACACACACACACACACACATATATATATATATATATATGTATATATGTTTGTATACATTATTCATTACATACATATGTAGTAATATATATTTATATCATTATTTAAACATCTAATAATATGCATACCCATATATATATTCATTGATAGGTATGATATACACACACACACATATGTCATATACCAATCAATATCCCTATGCATATGATATATCTCTGCATGGATACGCTTAAGCATTTCTATTTACGTATACATATGTACGTAATTGCTCACATGCATGAGTTATCTTTTCCACATACATGTATACATATATACATTATGTGTATATACTTATTGATCAATATATACATATTAAATACACAAAGAAGAATTATAATCAATACAAATATTTAGTCGCATAATCCAAACTAAATACAATCATGAAATCAAAGACCAAAACCAAAACCATAATAAATCATTTCCAAACTATGACTGAAAATTTACTTACCAATTCCTCGTCTAAATTGACTCAACTTGACCAAACTAGGGTGTGAGTGTGTGATATCTCAAATGAGCATATTAGGGTTACCAATCCAAGCTCCTCTCCTGAGTGATACTCCCTCTCTCTTACCTGAGGGCTCAATTCCTTCCTTTATCCAACTTAGTGCATTACAGAGGTAGTTAGCTGATCACATGAAATTCATTTGCATCATAAATCCTTTGCATCATCAAAGCATTTAAGTAATCATATTGCAATACATGTTCATTCATCACATTTTTTATTAGTATATACAAAACATAATTTAATGTATTAAAACATTTAGTAATCCCACAACGAAGTGTAGCATATCAAAGTCATCATTTAACATCATATTTACTCATAAAGGTAAAAGTAATCTAGTTAACTAAGAAATGAGGTGTAACACTATTAAAATGATTCACAATAGTTAAATGAGGATCATGCACCTAGATCAACATCTAAGTATTCATGTAAACCTCATTTAGTAAAAGGTAAAATGAACACACATGAAGTGTTTTAGTAAATATTGGACACTTGGTCAAAGTGGCCTTATAAATGTAACACTATGAACTAATTAGGGAATTTCGTTGCTTCATGACTTAACTTGGACCAATACCACTATGCCTTGAATGGTAAGATTTAGCACATTATCAAAACCCTTTTAGAGTTCAAGTCAATTTTGATATTGTATAGTGTTTGAAGGAAATATTAGCACCGCATCATCATATTATTTGATTTAAAAAATTTATTGGCATACTTTATATCAACAATGTCATGGATATTGAGAATATCTCTTTGCAACATTGAAAGTGTCCATCTTGGAACATCTTTGGTGGTAGGCACTTAGAACAAAATATGATATAGAGCACCAACCAATTGAAAATTGGAGTACCTTTTTCAATGCATGTTGAAAGATTAATATTACCCCCTTAGACACATGGGTATGAATACACAATGCTCTAGTTGTTGTGCTAATGTAGAGAGCAACTTGTGGAATCTTATAGTAATGAATTTTATGGTTTTTCTACATGCCTATTTGAGGACACTCTTGAGAACATTAGAGTGTTTAAATAAATTAGTGGATTTTTACCTTTATCAATACCAAAATGGAGCTCCTTACATTAAATTCTTTGGAATAGGAATTTTACCATGTGTGTAGAATAAAAGGCAAGGAAAAAATGAAGTAATAATGCCTAATACACATAAGAGAAAGCCCACCCCAAAGAACAACTTAAATTATTCTACACAAAAATATGCTTGTAAAAAATCCACAAATTTTTTTTTTACTACCTTTTTCCAAACCCTAATATCCCTAATATGCCTATGCCAAATAAGGACAAAAGGAAGCAATTACAAGGGGGAAAATGGTGTCATCTCCACCACACTAACTCTCACAGTGAATTTGATTTTTGCACACCTAAAACTCTTATTGCATAGGTAAATTTAGAAATTGATGAGACTAAGGAGACTAAAATAGAGGAACAATGCCTCAATACCACTACCACACCAAAAAACACTTAAAAGTGTAGAAAGTTTTTTGACCCAAAGTGTTGGATCAATGGATTACCTACACATATTGTCAACATTGACATCTAGAAGAAAATAATTACTTATTATGTGGTGAAATTCCTATGAATATCCACTAGCATACATCCAAATCTCTACTCTCTAGGATTACTATTAGAAGGCAAGGAGGTCTAGCAAGTTGTAAATGCACCTTTAACTATGTTGTTAAAATTATGCACAACATTGTCACTTGTAATATAACATCCCTAGCTCGACTTACAACATTTTTCATTGTATGTCATTTGGATATGACCATGAAGGTGTCTAAAATTAAGAAATACAATATTTGATAATTCACATTGGTAATAGATATTTCAACCTACATGATATGTTTTCACAATCCAAAATATCTCTATTTATAACTAAACAATATTAAAAGATCATTGCATTCACACACAAAATTATTCTTCTCATGATTTGTATAGAAACACTTGTACAATTAGTGAAGTGCACTCTCACAATGCATGATAACAAACATATATTGTCACATCAAAAATAAATTTACATAGTACTAGATAAATTTGAAGAAGTCTTTATTAATCATGAAAGTCTTCAAATAAATTGCAAAGTACAACATAGAATAAATATGGTTCCTAAATGAACTTTCTTTTGAATAGATCCTTGTAGCATAAGTAAATTTAAAAGAATGATGAAGTTTGATTCTAAATTTCAAGGCTAGTTGATTAAGGGAATATCATACCAAGTTCTTTCCCTTGTGGTAGCTAATTGTACTCGTGTTTAAGAAATATGGTAATGATGCCTTTCCATTGAGTCCTACAACAAACTCAATAATATTATGGTGAAAATCATGTATCCCCTATTGTGCATCAACAACCTCTTGGATTAGCTTCACCATGCACACTAATTCACCAATATTGACCTTAAATTTGGATATCCATAGGTTATATTTCAATCCAAATAAAGCTAGAAGACCAAATTTAAAATATAGGAGAGATTTTATGAGTGGATAGTCAGGCCATTCTATCTCACCAATGCCCCTTTGTGACATTTATGCAATTGATGAATGTTATGTTGCACACTTTCAATCACTTCACCATTGGATTATTGGATGGAATAATCATATTCAACAAGAATTTGGAGGATTATGTGCATCATATTATATACGTGTTGGAAACACTAGCTAACACAAGTTGCAAGTTAGTCTTAATAAATAAAATTTTGACACCATTGAGATCTAGTACCCAAGTTACATCATTGATCACTCTAGTACATGTATTTTATTTGAGAAAACATTAAAGTAATTTGGGACTATTTTATGTACGAGCATCTAAGTCCACATGCAATCTAACATAAACCAAAAATATTTTTGGTTTTGCTTTTAGTTTTATTTTTGTTAGTTGGTTATTTCTTGTCTTCTGTCAAAGAAATTTTTAGGATCAATTCAACCAAGTAAGGACTTCATCTTGTAGTGTTGGGAAAATGTGTCTCAACCTTGAAATTATATATGATTTATTGTTGATAGGATGTATATATTTATATATATTTCCTAGTTACACCGATGGGTGTATACAATGGCAGCAAAGAGCAAAGTGTGAGTGTGTTAAATTTTTCAAGAAACTTCTAGAATGGTCGACATACATTAAATAAATGATATATTGTAAATCTAGACCATTCATTGTTAGGTTTTAGATCTGATGGTGGATATTTTGTTGGCCTATCTTACCTTAGAATGTAACTCTATTTTATGAGGGCGTTGTATTACAACTATTGTAGAGAGAGAGACGGTGATGTATTCTGAGACTCTGATAGTGGTTGTGTTGTCTCTTGATCTTTGAGTGGTGATACTCCTGTGAGAAGCTTACTCTGCAAGTATATTGTAATCTTTGTGATTTACTGAATAATATATTGGGCGGCTTTTGGAGTGTGGGGTTTTTCTCCCAAAAGGGTTTTTCCCACATAAATCATTGTGTCGTGGTATGCATGATATTTATGTTTATTTCTATTTAAGTTTATGTAATTGTTAAAGATCTGTAAAGTTTTCTTTATTCTCTTCTCAAGATTAGTGTATAGGAAGTTGTTATGCTACCTTAGCTTCCTTACAAGTGGCATCAAATCTTGATCACCTTTGGTTTCAGTTGTGGGTTGTTGGGTTTTTTGATCTAATCTAGTTTTGAGTGGGAGCTTGTGCAGAAGACACGTTGTGATCTTGTTGCAAGAATTTTCAGATGAAAAGTTCATCAAGGAGAATAGAGGTGGAGAAATTTTTTGGAAATAATTTTGAGATGTGAAAGATGGAGGATCTGTTGGTAGATCGAGATCTGTGGGATGCTATTGATGAGAATGTTTCAAGGCCTACAAATCCTACTCAAGCTTCTGAATATGATGTTATGGAATGTAAAGCCAAGGGTCTAATCAGATTGTGCTTGGAAGAATGTATTAATTAATTTCCATGAGGATACCTCTGCACAAAAACTATGGAAGAAGCTTGGTGAGATGTATCAAGCCAAATCTTTAGTGAACAAGATTTTATTGAGGAAGAAATTGTATTCCTTGAAAATGGGAGAGGATGGACGAATCACAAACCACTTGGAAGCATTCAATATGTTGGTGGCTCAATTGGCATCATTTGGTATCAAAACTTATGAGAAGGAGAAATGCCAGATTTTGTTTTGTTCTTTGCTTGATTCATGGAATTCTCTTGTTATGGCTATTGGGAGTACTTCCGTTATTTTGAAGACTGAAGATGTGGTGGGTTCTTTGCTATCTGAAGAGATGAGGAGGAAGGTATCCATAATTTCCAATGAGGCCCTAAATGTTCATGGAAGACCTAAGGAAAAAGGAAAGAAGAATGAGAAGTGTGAAAAATCCAAGTCCAGGGGGAGATCTAAATCTCCTAGAAAGTCTAAAGTTATTTGCTAGAATTGCAGTAAGCCTGGGCATGTTCGTAAGGAATGTAAAGAAGAAAAGAAGAAGAAAAAGAAGAAAGTTGATTATGATTTTTTGTTTGAGAAGGAAGATGGTGATCTGCATTCATTGTAGCTTTGGCAACTCGTAGGTAGTATTTTCTAATACAGGATGCAAGATGGTTAGAGGTGTTATGGTGATTGCTAGAGGTGCCAAATATAGATCATTGTATAAGTTGGATGCCTACAATGTTGAGTGCAATAGTACTTTTGTGAAAAGAAAGTCTTTGGAAGAAGTGAGGGTTTCGCCTTTAGTAGATGGTCATGGGTTTTGGGTACCCAAGGGTGCTCTTTCTTTTGAAACAAAGTTGCCTATAGAGAGAAAACTATGTTATGGCACTAGAGACTTGGTCACATTAGAGAAAAGGGTCTAAGGACCTTCAAAAATAAAAACCTTAGCTTATTTGACTTGAAATAGAAGATTAATGATGAATAAGATGAATAAGTTATGAAATAGGGTTTAGAAGCTTGTATTTATAGGAAATCCACCTAATTTTCCTGTTAATTTGATCCCTAAGGCTAACATGAAGGAAAAATAAACTTAAAATCCAAAATTTCCCTCTCAAACCTCAAAAATAGCCCAGATGGGACTAAGTCGCCAAGCTGGGCAACTTGGTCCCACATGGGGTATTTTTCCAATTGGGTTGCTCGGGAATGAAGAAATCAGGCTTCTAGGTTGTTCTAGCTAGTTCTTTGATCAAATTAAGCCTTGGTATGCACAATATGGGGTAATAGGGGCCTATCAATGATGATGTAAAGGGTAATTAGGGCTAGGGACTCAAAGTTCAATGTGAAAGTGTGATTAAATGCACTTTACATCATTAAAATGAGGTCCACATAGCCTAGAAAGGCACAACATCCAATGTGAATGTGTAAGACACATTACAACACTAGATTAGAGTTAAGTTTAATTCACAAGACTTCTAGATTAGTGTGAGAATGTCATTAAATATATTTTATAATGTTGAATTAGGGAAAGATGGGTCCATTAAGTCTAAAGAGGCGTGAAAGTATTTTACAACTCTTTACAACACCTTCACAAGACATCGTTAAATGCATTTTATTTAGTTTGCAAGGGTCCAACACTAAATCAACGCCTCATTAAGTCCAATTTATCATTAATTATTCCCATGTCAAGCAAGGTATACACTTTTTGGTGACACATTAATCCCCCATTTTAGCGAGAGGATAAACTTTCTTAAAACTCACACTAAAGTAGACATTCAAGAAGAGTCCAATCATACCATTGTGGATGACAAAGAATGACAAGGATCAAGGCATCGGTCAAGCCCCTAGGATCCAAGATCTTAAGTCAAACCAGCATTAGAACAAGAAGACATGCACAAGGTGAATGATTTGTAGCAAGATAAGATACATGATCATACAATGGCAAGAACTAGAAGGAAGAGAAGAGCAAAAATAAAAAGGTGGATCAAGCTTCGACTGTTTGTCCAACACGATGTGGATCAGATCTAGGTTGTTTGTCCAAAAATGCATACTCACTCTGAGGTGACGAAACTCTTGGTTTTTTTTCTAAGTGAGAAACATACAATCATGGATGGTATGCACTCACACACATGTAGGTGGCTATGGGGAAAATTCATGCCTCAGAATGGGCTTCCTACTCAACCATACCAAAGTTATACCTCCTGATAACTTTGATAAGGTGCCACAATGAAAATGATTTTCAAGCTTTATGAGGTAAGCAAAACTTCCTATGCTTGACACTCATAGAAAGATAGTACAAGGAATGTTCAAAGGGATTTCGCTTAGTTTGTGCAAGGTCTCATCTTAGAGAACATTGTGCTTAACGTTTCCAAGAGAGGATGTGTCAAATAAGTATCACACTCTTGAAGGGAATCAAGCCCAATAACTCCACTAAGAAAAGGACACATCACAAGAAGAAAGAAATCATGCAATGAAATATGAGTGTTGGGGTATGCCCCCACTTTAAAGCAGTTGCTAACACCATTACTGTGAGAAATTGCTTTAAAGTAGAAGAAGAGGATATGAGAGCTTACTCAGAAAGCCCTATGCCAAGTAATATGTTTCCAATAAGTGACGTCATGAAAAAGGTAATATGTTACATGTGAACCAACTTAAGGCACATCGTCCACATCCCAAGCTTGCTCTTATATGTTCATGAAAGGTTAACGACTAGTAAAAAGAGGCAACAACAAGTGACATACGAGGAAAGGCTACATAATCCCTTGCCCCCACTTAGTGTAGGACAAGGGTGAGTCGAAATGATTAATGAAATACATGCTAGAGTGAAAATCAGTATCAATGAGAGGGATTAGGTGTCCCCACATAAGGAAGAACACCAAACTCCCTAAAATGTTGGATTTTACTACTCAAAGCCTTACATTCATTATTAGAATGACCACGAGCTCTGTGATATGCACAAAATGAATTCTTGTAATAAAATTTCTTTCAAGTTCTTGGAGGAAGGGTGATTGAGTGATCTTGGAGAAGTCTTGACAAGATACCCTCTTGATCAATGGGAGAAGGGGTTCCTATAGTTTGCAACAAAGATGTCTCTTGCTTAGTACAAGATGTCATACTTACACAAGACTCCTTAGATTATGAGATTTTGTTCTCTCCTTTGCAGGAGGGTGTAAAATCTAAAAAACTCAAACCATTAGTGTTTTGTGAGATGAAATTTACATTCAACGAAGATTTATTTGTTTGTTTCATTTCTTGCAAAGGATAAGTTTCAAGACCACTAGTGTCTATTGTCATAGAAGGATGTTTTGTAATAGTGTTGATGTTGAGTGATGGCTTGATGATTTATATCAAAGGAAAATAGGCAAGACCATGAGTTGTTTGTTGTGTGATAGGATCTATAGGGTTATGGATACCTTGTTCGTTAGCACCACATCCTTTTCCATTGTATCCAAGTTGTCTCATAAGCTCATAACCTCATCCATAAAGCTTTTTCATTACTTTTGGATTGGGTTGTTGGTCATTGTTATGTTCATTAAATGTTGTTGTGTAATTTGTTATGTTTTGGTCTAAAGTGGTTGAGGCAGATGCTTTCAAAGGGTTTTCAGAGTTTTGTGTTGACATGACTGTGGAAAAGTATTTTGTTGTAAGCTTGCATTCTTCCATGAGTGTTGGTGTGAAATATAAGGAACCCCAATCATTGTCTAATAGCTTTGCGACTTGTTCAATATGTTGTGTGTTGGCTTTTTGTTGCACAGGTTCCACTTGTGTGGTTGGGGTTAAGGTGTTTAATGGGTTCTCTTTATTTTGCTCAAGTTGCAAGACAGTATAAGGCTCATGATCAACGTCAATTGTGTAGACTATGTTATTGTAAACACATTTCATTTTACGATGAAGAGTTGAAGGCACTGCATTCATCTCATGAATCCATGGTCTTCCTAAAAGAAGATTATATGAAATATTACATGGGTCATGATATGGATTAGTGTTTGCAATGTAGCTTGTCCAATTATCATAGGCGAAGTAATCACACCAAGCGATTGTTTTTCTACATTGTCGAATCCTTTGATAGATAAAGAATCGGGTTGAATTTTTTATTTATCCACTCTAAGCTTGTCTAGAAGGTTTACACTACACACATTAAGAGAAGAGACATTGTCAACAAGGGTTTGCTTTATCCTTATCGTATTGCATTTAGCTATGATCATGAAATCATCATTTTTTTTGTACTTCTAAAGGGGGGAGTTCACTTTGATGGAAAACAATATCATCATTCAATGAATTAGGGCTTCTATGTCATTTGGTTGTGCATTAGAATGGATAAGAATTTATTATAAGGCCATTTGGAGCATAGTGTTATAGGTAGGTGAATTCTGAAGAAGGTCCCAAAGGGATATATTTGTAGGAGTATTCTTAATTTTTTTGATAAGATCATACTCCCTAAGGTGTGAATTTAAGCGAGGAGCACTAGGAAAGATGGGATTAGGCAAAGGTAAGGGTGTTGAGGTGGGTTGTGGCAGTCGAGGATTGTTTCTAGTGTAGTGTGTGTGAGAAACAACATCATGCTTAGGTGGGTAAAGGGTAAACTTGAGTTTAGGTGGGGGTGGAGATTTATGTGATGGTGGGTAAATGATGTAAGAGCATCTACCAAAAACTATCAATCATCTAGGGTACTCAAGACCCAAACTCAACTGAGAAGATCAAATTGAACAATCATCTAAAAATCCACTATTCATTTCACCAAATTCACTTATCTATCCATCAAAATTCTCTAGCCATTCACAAGGCTTTCAATCATCAATTTCACAAAATCAGTATCCACACTATTCTCAGATACAAATGCAACTTAACCAACATCACATGACTGTACTTAACTCAAAAACCTGATAAGAAACCTTGAACCATTCAACACTTTCATTGTTCACCAAATTTCTCTTTATGACAACTTGTTCCATAAGACCATAGAACAACAATAAACTACTCTTGCTTCAGAACCTTTTACCAGTCATTCAAGGTACTGAAATCATCATATTTAGATTGAGAACAAACCATTACACATTCACAAAACATTAAACCAACAAATTTTGAATATCTCTGCAGTTAAGACACCTCCATTACAACTTGGAAACACATTGCCAAATCTCCAAAACAACAAAATCTACCTTCTAAACTTCTCCAAAGCATAGAAACATATTTGAAAACATTATTTAAGTAGTTTCAACACAAGACAATTACTTTTATCTCTGTATTTACAAAATTACATATTCTTGCAATCTTAATTTCAAAACCCTTGTAACATAGTAAAACAACAAAAATGCGTACACCAATCAACCCATACTAAAAATACAAAATCTATTCACTAATCTAGGAACCCATTTTTTCCTATTTTAACATATCCCAAAAGAAAATACACTTGTTTTGGAAAATACATATGTATCAATTGACTGTCCACTTGAACATGCACCAAATTAGGTCTTTTTTGCATAGCATGTACCTTTGAATCAACTCCAAAACACTAAATGACCTTGGGAAGCATTAAAAAAAGTCTCAAAACCTTCAAAACACCAAATTTTAGAAGTAAGAAGGCCCAATAATGCACTGAACACTTAAACCCTTGATTCTAGGCTTTTATAACACAAACAGTGAGGGTTTATTGAAATTAAATGTTGCAAACCTCCATATACTATGCCACCTCTTCAAAAATGTTTAGATAGGTCTACTTATTCTCTAGAAATCAACTCCCAATATTGTTGAATGATATTTCCACAAATACCAACTTGTAACCATTCACTTTCATGAGGAAAACTCTATTTTTCTGTGAGGACAACAACCTTCAACCTACATTCTCTCCTTCCCCTGCACATATCAACACACACACACCATATACATCCTAAAATTAACCTACTCCACTGAGTCCCAATGTCCAAACTGGTGGAGTAGTCATAAACTCCTATTTAGACTCTCAAAACCCCAATATTGGGTTGTAGACCGAGTTCAAGAAATTCAACTCAAACAAGGAATACACTTAATAGATTCCCATCAAAATGGATGTAAATGAAATCTAATTCCCTATGTTACTAGAAACAAGAAGATTCAAGACCCAATATTACTGTATAGACTATACAACTCAAGAAATAATAGAAATAAACTCTGAACTTTTATAACATGGTACTTTTATTGATAATAATTCTTCAAGAATACAAAAGATGACCAGTTTCTCGCCTTCTGCAAGATTTTATAGATTTTTCCCAACCAAAAAATTCCTTTAGAACTTCTCTCATCGACCTATCCCTTCAATTTTCCACAAAGACTCTTCATCTTCTAATTTTTTGCATTTGACATAATTGGCAACTTTTAGCATTTTTGCAAATTTTTCCTTTTCCATCCATTTACCCACCTAGTGACTTATTTATGACCTCAAATACATTATTTATGACCTCCCAAGACCTTTTTACAATTCTTTTACAACTGAAAGTTCATTTTTTTACAAATATGCCAATTAAAGGCATCTAGTGAGCAAGGTGCTCCTACACCAGTAAAGGATGAGTTTAGGATGGTGTTGAGTTGGTTATTTGTGTGAAGGTGGGTAGAGAATGAGAGGATTATTAGGAAGTCCCATGGGGTATGTATGTGGACCATTGATTGAGGGGAATCTAATGGACACTTGCACATTCATAACCTCAGCGGTCTTGGTTTGATGTATCTCTAATAAAAGGCAATCGATAATCACTTTTTTATCTAACGAAGAAACATTAGTATTGTTTCCATTGTTTAGCACCATGATATTCTCCCTAGGAGGAGAGTTTTTAGGAGAAATTCAAATCAAATGTTCTTGACAGTTATGGATTGGTTCTTCTAAAATGATTACATCGCAAGTAGGGGAATGATCAATGGTTGGATTTTTCATGTTTATCAATAGTGAGAAGATTAGGAGAAGACTCTATTTGATTGTCCTTGGTATCTAAGTCTCATTATCTTTTTCCATAGTATCTACCCTAATAGGAGAGCTTGCAATATGGTCATCCTAGTTTGAAGTTTGTAAAGTAGCTTCATCACAAGTGGGGGAGGCATCATGAGAAGGACCACTATGATTTTCAAATAGATTGTCCCAAATGGTAGGAGCATTAGGGAAGGGAGGTAAAGATTCTCATGACTCTTAATAGGTATATCTTCAGACACCAACATATCCTCGTGGCATCGAGGAGAGATATTAGGAGAAGGACAATGTTGATGGTCATGGTTATGGAGACTAGGTAAGGTGATATTTAGAAATGTGTCTATGATCTCATGTTCTTGTTGTCCAACATCTTCCAAAGGGGAATGAGGAGATGAAAAATCAAGACCCTCAATGCTTGTATCTTCCTTCACCAAGATACCTTCATCACTAATATGAGAGGTATTGGGAGAATAAAAAGTATGAATGTTGTATTTATGCAATCCATTCTTAACCAAATCAAAGCCACATCTCTTGAAAGAAAACATGCTATCATGGAAAAGTAAAGAAAGTGCAATGCAATGACATAAAGTGAAATGTGTAAATGCAATTTTTAGATGTAAAACAAGGTAATTTTCTGATTACATCATGTAACAACCTGAAAGATGAAATGTTTGAAATGCAAATTTGAAATTAAACAATGCATGAAGTGAGCTAATTTAAGCTAATTCTAATGAAATGCATATTACAAAAACTCAGCCAACTGATACAGATGGGTAAGGGCAACAAACAAAAGCTTAAAAACAAGGTTTTCAGCTCTATAAATGATAGTTTCAGGGCTGAATAGGGACTAAGTTGCACAAGGTAGCGAATTAGTCCCAGTAGGGTTTTTTTAAAGAATTTTTTGGTTCATTTTTATGTTTTATGAGTTCTATGAGGTAGACCTAAGTTAAAAATGCAGAATTTCAAAAAAAATCAATGATTAAAGATGCTAAAAATGTAACCTATATGCACTTTCACTAATGCAAAATTTGAAACCCTAGAATGCAAATTAACTAATGCAAACCCTAATGAAAATTCAATGCAAGCTAGATATAGGGTGAGGCTGAATTCCACAGTTTGAAAATGTGATGTTCTAAGGTCAGGTTCACCAAAATTTGGACACCGATTTTGGGTATCCACAGTTCTCTAATTCTTCTAGGGTTTTTCACCTAAAATGAGAGAAATGGATCCAAAATGCGTAATGTCTACACTCAAAATTAATGTAATGGTTTTTATCTCATTTGTCATACATTTTTCTAAATATAGTAATCACGAATAAGTTAGGAAGTTATCATACAATTTCGTAGAGTACAAATACCAATATGTTTCAACATCATCTACTAACTCAAAAGTAACAATTGCACTTAATTAATATATTTTATCAATGATGAAAAATATAAAAAATTAATTAAATAAAATGTTTATTTATGCGAAGACTAAATATAGTTCTTGTTTCAATCTATAAAAAAATAAATTAAAAAGAGATACAAATGTAAGCTCAAGATCTTATTGATTCCTCATCATTTATGACTATTTAAATAAAGATTATTTTAGAAAAACTAATAAATGTAAGGTTGAGGTGTTTTGATTCAAATACATTCAAGACATGCACATAGGATCCAATAATCATTAATTCACCAAAAACATATCTATAAAAAAATCTTAAATACAAGAATTATGAAAATTACATTAAAATTTTATTTCATTTAAAAGATGTAATCTCATATTTTATACATTTTTTTTTAAATATGGTAATCATGGATAAGTTTGGAAATTATCATAACATTCCATGGAGTACAAATTATAATATGTTTCAACATGATCTACTAACTAAAAAGTAATAACTAGACTTACTTTCTAGAGAATTATTACAGGGCTTGATTTCTAGAGAATTATTTTAAAGGTATAAGAAGAGGCCTATAACTATAGAGGGTAGAGGAGGCATGATAATCCATAAAAAGTTATATTTGTTTTGATTGAAAATTGTGAGAGATTTGTTATAGGTAGAATCCTATAAATGCAAAGGGTTTGTACCCTAGAGGTTAGAGATTGTTGCAAGTGGAATCTTGTAATTGCAAGAGGATGTGTGAGTCTCAAGAGAACTTACAAAATATTGCAAAAGAAAATGAAAATTTCTTTGAGATGGATGAAAAGGAAGACCATAAAGAGACTAGTAAGAATTGTATTTGTGGAAGAGTGAGAAGTAAGATTTAGAGAATGTATCTAAGAATATTTGAGAAGATTTCAAGCTAGATTAGATGCATCAAAAATTGAGAAATACTAGGAAGTTGAGGTTGACAAGTGAAAATGTGTGGATAGGTTATGTGAAGGTGACACATGGTGGAAAATAGAGGAATACGTGATAAACAACATGAAGAAAGGGTATATTTCTATCCTAAAAAAGGAGAATAATTGAGCATTTCTCATGAAATAGAGAGGCTTGGAAAGAAGGAAATCCTCTTGAAAGAGGATAGTGAAAGGGGAGTTGAAGAAAATAAGTGTTGCAACCCTTTGATAAAAGTTACATGGAAATAGAAGCATGTGAGAGCAACCCACATAGTTGTAGAAATAAGTATCCCTAGAAAATAGGAGATGCTCTTAAATGCATCATAGACCATCAATAGCTTATGAAAAGATTCTATTACATGTTCCATAAATGATTCTCACGTCCAAAATGATATCCCCCACTTTTAGTGCTTAGAGTTGTCATAGAATCTATCATAACATCCTTAAAACTAGGCTTTCCATGTTATACCACTAAGTGGGCATCTTTTGACAACTAATAACTTATTTTTCAAGGCACCAACATGTGGAAAATGTGCCAACTCAAGATATCACACCCCTTTTGATGGAGCACAATTATTTAATAACATAACTGATATTTATCCACGGGAAAATGTAAAGTAACAATAAATAAATTAGGAATTGCCAAGGTTGAGACACCTTGATTCCCAACATCAATGATTATGGGTCTAAGGATGATCAAGACACAAATTAGAGAGGATGACACACAGTTTTAAAAGTATATGACATAGAGCTAGGAATAGGATACATCCATATTAGATAATATGGCGTTGACAAATGAGTTTCTCAAAAGAGCCTTTGGCATTGGTCAACAAGTAATTTTTAATAATTTATTGTATCTCCTTTTCAAATCTAATGTTAATTTATTATGAATAAAAAATAATGCAAAGAATAAATATGTAATATGAAATTACATGGTTAGAGTATTCATCCTACATCTATTGGCCCTACATCTCCTAATTATGTAGCCATATCAAGTCCACATGTATATAATTTATAATAAAATATATAATATATAATAAATATAATATTTTATCATATATGGGGATCACCTATTAGTGTAACGATGAGATGGTTGCTTGTTTGTGGGGCAACCAAGGTTCAAATCCTTGCCTGGACCGATAGCAGTGTTTTCTTTGGTTTGGTCCCACCTTGTATCAGAGAATTAAATAAGGTGGCGGTTGATCTTGGAGGATGTGCAGGTGATCTTGGCAAACGTGGTGACTGATTGTGCTCAACCCTACTAGGCTAGGTGTGCTTGTGGGCCTTGTTGGCATGTGTTGCTCACAGATCCAGTTTCCTGATGGTGTGTGTTGCTTGTGGACTATTTTCAGACGGTCACACGGGTATTTCATGCCTGGCGGGTTTGTATCGAACCCTCGTGAGTCTTTCACTCCTATCGGGGTCCCTATTGGGATTTTGGGTTCACGGTTCTGTACGATTGGTCTTGGCGAGATAAGGTTGAAGACAACACAAATGAGATATAAGGGTGTTACTTGAATGTTGAACATATCTGAGGATGAGACCCCTCATCAATGTGGTCCTATTGGTTCTCTGGTCTAGTCAAAAGCACCTCAGCTTCGGCCCATTACCAATAAAAACAAAAAAAAAATCATATATCAATGGAAATCTTAAAATTCAACATCAAGACCTATTGGTGGTAGTGGTCTTATTTCAACTTTCACTAAGGTAAGTTCTTACTATTTTTAATCATTATGTATGTAAATAGTGTTAGATATATTTAGGCCAAATAACACTACTCTATTTTTAATTGATGAAATTAGTTTAGACTCCTAATATTTATGGAACAATTGAGGTGGACATTGCTGCAATATATTTTTCTTCAATTCCTTGGACAAAGGTATGCACTAGTAATGTAAAATTTATTATTTATTTATTATTTTATTCCACATAATTTAGTGTAAATTTAAATGACATTAATCTTTAGTCTAATTTGATTCTTTGTTATTGTCATAGGTGGTGACATCTCTTGTTCATGCACTTGCCCCGCAGATAGATGAAGAGAATAAATGTATAATTAATGCAGATTATCAGCTTATGGCAAGTGACTATTCACTTATGCAACTGTATATTTCATGTTTTCTTTATTATTGTGTATATTTTCTATTGTGTTAATAGATAAAGATTCAATTTTTTTAGAAGATGTCTATTCAGTAGTTTAGAAAGCAATAACCATCAACTGATTCTCCTATTTTATTGACAAACAAAGAGTCATTGACTATTTGATGACACTCCATAGTATTATCTATGTTAAATGATTTTTTTGTATACCTATATACCTTTTTGTTTTACCAATGTATAATATTGTATCCCTATATGGTTTTATTTATACATTCATTGTATTCATGAAATTATGTATACACTATATGAAATTATCATGACATTACATGTATATGAAATTATATAATATATGATGAAAAACCATGATTATAGATGTTTTCATATTTATTATTTCTATATGATGCTATCATATTTCCATGTGGTTTGATGTGTACAATGAGCATGCAAAATACATGTATAAGCTAATATGAGTTAATTCAAATTAATTAATCTTCACTTTATAAATAAATTAAGTCAAATAAATAAATTAAGAAAACATGTTGGATTCCTATACATAAATAGTCATGATTTATATTAATACCTTCATGAATGCATAATAGTCCTAATGGTCCATAGTTTTTCTTCCACAACAATCCTTGTGATTGAATATCAACATGAATATGATTTTGTACTTACAAGTGTCTTTTGGTTGCTATATGTCAATATGGCAACCCATGGCATCCCTACAACCAATAAAATCCTCTTACATGAAAGGTATGGAAATATTATGATCCATTATTCATATAAGATTATGTTAGTGGTAGACATTTAGGGTTTGTTCTACTACATTTAGGACTCTCTCTCCATGAGATACATCAAGATAAATCTCACATTAGATTGAGGTCATTGCTAATTAAAATGATAATATACTAATGAAAGATTATGATAGGAGTACCCTTTATAATGATGGATTGATACATTAATACATGATTGTCCTCGTTCACATAATCATTGATTTTGACTCTTGAAATAGTTATCTTATTCACTTATTTTAAATATTCTCAAGTAGTTAGTATGTATTGGAACTTATCATACTATAGACACACTTTTCTACATCTTTGTTTAAAGTAGGCCAATAAAGCTAGTGTAAACACCTTGGTAATAGCATGGTGGGTAGAAAAATGTTCTCCACAAGGTTTTGAATGAAGTTTTCAAAGAATTAGCATAATCACATATAAGGAAGAAAATATCTATGAGCTAAATATGAAAATATCTATAAAGTGGTTCAATCTCCATAAGTTGTCAATGAAGGCCCCAAAGATAGATTGCACTCCATGATTTATATATAAAATATTTATAAAGAATCTGTCCCTAGGGTTCATGGTTTTTGAACTTGTTATCAAATAGATTTGCACCCTTTCTAGGCACTTAACTAAGCAATCCAATGAAACATGGAAACACTCCAGGGCCTATGGGTTGCCCATAGCTTGGAGTGAATCTCTAGATAGGGCTAGTTCCCTTGGTACTCAACTAACTTGAACTAAACTACTATAAATTATGCTGAGAGAAGAGGTAGGAGATGACTTGGAATGAAATCTAAGTTCTACTGAGGTGATACACCAAATTGTTATTGAACCTATGTTGTTATTTTTTGTATACAAATGGTCTAAAACTTAGTTGTTTTTGTACATAACTCAACTATTTTGCAAACATTTTGCATTAGTGTATTATAAAATAGGTGCATGTTTTCACATTTTTGAAGGAAAAAGAAAGTTTTCTCAACTATAAACTTATTAAATTCATGGAACAACATATAACCTATAGTTCAACATATATATTTTGTTTCAAAGGTACCATGAATGAGACATTTATTTGAGTATTTTTACATTAAAACAAAAAAAACTTACATCAATCATTACTATGTACACAAAGAAACAAAGTTGAGGAGGTAAAATCAGAATTTTATTACCAGAAGTGTTATTATAGTAGTACATAACTTGAAAATGCCTTGAAAATTACTTGAAAATGATGTGTTACATTGGTTTTCCAACCATGAAGTGGGATTTTTTTTGAGTTTCATTGCAATATTTCATAAAAAGGAACTCATTACAGTTATGATCTTGTTTAAAAAATATGCAAGAACTCCCTTAGAATGAGCCTAGGTATCCGCTTTATGCTTTACAACAATTTCCTAAATAGTAGGAACATATTTTGAGAAGAAAAATGATAATTTCCCCCCTTGTTGTTGGGTCCAAGTCTTTCTCTTGGGCGCCTAGCTGAGTTACCTCCTACTCTTGCTTGTAGAAAATATCCATGATGTTATTTTATTGAAGGATCCTTATTGTGCTTTGAACTTATCCATGGAGACCCCTTATTGATAGGATCCTAGATTCCTACGAGTGGCCCAAATTGATTTAACAATCCCCTATATCTTCTCACCTACTGTCCAATTCATCCAATAGATTCTTAGTGTTCTCCAACTACTCTTTACTTTTTCAAACTACCACTTATATGCTAATAGGGATAGAGTTCAAAAATGAGTAACTAATGACCTAGGAGGGAATAAGAGAAATTTTAAGATAGTATTCTCACAAGCTTTAGTTCATTAAGTATCCTTATCTTCATATCTTCACCATCTTTACTAGCTACATGGTTGGGATAGATCTTTAGTTCTATCATACCAATGTCTTATAGTTATCACTACACTTTTCCATGGCTGTCTTGTAACTTAGTGGTTTGACTTTCATCAATTTATTTTTTGTCATAGTTATTTCCCTTCCTAGACTATCATGTTTCACCCCACCCTTCATGTCACTATTTATGGATTTCCCTTGCAATTTCATGGATCCATTATCCCTTTCTTGGCTATGACCTTAAGATTTTCATATTTTGTCTCTTTATTGTTATGATTGTCATGAAAGTTCTACTATCTCCTTCTTTAACATTCATAACATTATGATATCTCTTCTAAAACCATTGTCATTCCTTATCACAATTTATACCTCCCTACTTCCCTCATCTGTGCTTGATAACATGATTTTCCACTACCATAGGACTGTTTCTAGTCTAAATACTATTGATGGAGTCTCCTTTTGTCCAAGTTGCACTATGATAGACCTATTACAACATATAAATATTTTGATAACACTATCTTCACGCTTGTAGACTACCCCCTGTGTTTGGTGCTATCATTAAGATGATATTGATGGACTTCTTTGTGACTATCTTACTAAAGTCTATATTTTGCTCCAATTGTGATCTAACTATCCTCTTGTTCACATCTTTTATATATCCTAAATGGACTATCATATTTTAAAAATTTCCCTTTATGACATCAGTGTCCTCTATTGAGGGTATTGAGACATAATCTTGTATAATATCTTACATGAGTTCCAACTTCTTCCTTCTTTGTAAAATTCCTGCTTTTTAGGATATTTGATCACTCTCCCTTTTTTACAATATTTCTATGTTGCATCATCATATTTTATCATGTTGTTTCAAATACCAGCCATCCCCCAACCTTGCTACTATCATGTGCAATTTGCATCATCTTTTCATTTCCATCTTGGACTATCATCCTCTTTTCACTATCAACCCTTGTTTGTAATATTTTAAGATATGGTTACCAACTCTTGGATTGTCAAGTATGATTTTAACTCATAGAAATTACTAATTAAGTGATGTTACATGTATTGAGAATGAGACATTTATTTGAGTATTTTTACATTAAAAAAAAAAAAGCTTACATCAATCATTACTATGTACAAAATAAACAAAGTTGAGGAGGAAAAATCTAAATTTTATTACCAAAAGTGCTATTATAGCAGTACATAGTTCTAGAAAATGCCTTGAAGGTTACTTGAAAATGATGTGTTGCATTGGTTTTCTAGCCATGAAGTGATATTTTTTAAATTTCATTGCAATGTTTCATAAAAAAGAAATCATTACAGTTATGATCTTGTTTAAAAAGTACGTAAGTCCCTTAGAATGAGCCTAGGCATCCACTTTATGCTTTACAACCATTTCCTAAATATTAGGAAAATATTTTGAGAAGCAAAATGACAAGTTTCCTCCTTGTTGTTGGGTCCAAGTCTTCCTCTTGGGCGCTTAGCTGAGTTACCTCTTGCTCTTGCTCCTAGAAAATATCCCTGATGTTATTTTATTGAAGAATCCTTAGTGTTATTTGAATTTATTCATGGAGACCCCTTATTGATAGGATCCTAGATTCCTGTGAGTGGCCCAAATTGATTCAACAATCCCCTATATCTTCTCACTTACTGTCCAATTCATCCAATAGATTCTTAGTGTTCTCCAACTACTCTTTACTTTGTTAAACTACCACCTGTATGCTAATAGGGAATGCTATATAAATTAAAAATGAGTTAATTCCCTAGGAGGACATAGGAAAAATTTTAGGCTAGTATTCTCACAAGCTTTAGTTCACTAAGTATCCCTATCTTCATATCTTCACCATCTTTACTATCTACAAGGTTGGGATAGATCTTTAGTTCTATCATACCAATGTCTTATAGTTATCATTGCACTTTTCCATGACTATCTTGTAACTTAGTGGTTTGAATTTCATCAACTTATCTTTTGTCATAGTTATTTCCCTTCCTATACTATCATGTTTCACCCCACCCTTCATGTCACTATTTATGGGTTTCCCTTGTAATTTCAAGGATCCATTATCCCTTTCTTGGCTATGACCTTAAGATTGTCATATTTTGTCTCTTTATTGTTATGATTGTCATGAAAGTTCCACTATCTCCTTCTTTAACATTCATAACATTGTGATATCTCTTCTAAAACCATTGTCATTCCTTATCACAATTTACACCTCTCTACCTCCCTCAACTGTGCTTGATAGCATGATTTGCCACTACCATAGGACTGTTTCTAGTCTAAATACTATTTATGGAGTCCCCTTTTGTCCAAGTTGCACTATGATAGATCTATTATAATGTCTAAAGATTTTGACAACACTATCTTCATGCTTGTAGACTACCCCCTATGTTTGGTGCTATCATTAAGATGAATTGATTGACTTCTATGTGACTATCTTACTAAAGTCTATATTTTTCTCTAGTTGTGATAACTATCCTCTTGTTCACATATTTTATTTGTCTTGAATGGACTGTCATATTTTAAAAAATTTCCTTTATGACATCGATGTCCTCTATTGAGGGTATTGAGACATAATCTTATAGAATATATATTACATGAGCTCCAACTTCTTCCTTCTTTGTAAAATTTCTGCTTTTTAGGATATTTGACCACTCTCCTTTTTCTCATAATATTTCCATGTTGCATCATCATATTTTATCATGTTGTTTCAAACACCAACCATCCCCCAACCTTGCTACTATCATGTGAAATTTGCATCATCTTTTCATTTCCATCTTGGACTGTCATCCTCTTTTGACTATCAACCCTTGTTTGTAAGATTTTAAGACAAGGTTGTAACCAACTCTTGGATTGTCACTTATGATTTTAACTCATAGAAATTTTGTCGTATGGATTTTAGATCTTCCTTCTTTCAACATGTCATTTCTTCAAAAACACCAAGGGAACTCTAAAAGGATGTAAAGTCCCTTTGACTATCCATGTATGGACTATCCTTCTCTCTTTGAAATATTCTTATTCGTCTTTATCTTCTTGGCTTCCTTTTTGAAATTAAATGGTGATATGTTACATTCATTTCCCTCTAAGTGTTGATACGATAGCACTCTTGATGATTTTCCTTCATCACTTGTCATGCACAAAGTATTGTGATGGAACTTGAAGATCATTGTCCTTCTGCTTTATACTGTCACTCTATCTTATGAATATTTTCATATCTTTATCTCAAGTACCTTGTGGAATCTTTCCTTCTAAAGGCTTTACATGACCCTTTTAATGAACCTTTCTATGTCTTGGCATATACACCAACAAACATGCCTTCATGATTTCTATACTTGTATCTAGGAAAATCTTGTTACTTGACTACTCTTCATGGATTGTCACTATGTTATCCATAACATGTATTGTGTTATCAATGTATTTGTTCATTGTCATTGAAAGCATCCTTGACATGATTATGACTTATTGGTTGTCATACTTAATGTGCTTGTTATCATGTCTAGCTACAAGTCATGTTGGTTGCCTATAGATTGTATGGTGTATGTAATCCACTCCATATATTGCCACCTTTATTTATCTTTTGTGACTATCATTGTTTGGTGTTTATCCTCAAATATGTTGTCCTTGACACACTTCATTCCTTTCATAATGTTACCTTTAAAACCCTACCCTTAACATGATCACAATCTTGAATGACTATCCTTTGGAGATTTTATCTCCTTCTAGACTATCATTTATCTTAATTGTCATTCCATCATTATTGTGCCTTTTCCTACTTCATTATAGGTTTTCATGTCTTCCAAGATGAATATATCCAAGAATTATAACCAACTATCTATCATGTGAACCTAGTGGCTATCATAGAATGTTTGAGTCTTCACTGACATGGTACACAAAATTTTTGTATCATTAAGCCTCTTGGAATTGTCAATACACACCTTTTTGGGCATGTGGACTGTGGCGAACTTTAAATTTCCATTTTTCCTATATCCATGCAAAGCCATATTACTCTTCTTTTGGGTCTCTATCTGTGTAGTTTTTTCTCAGACATGTAATAGACAACATATTTACCTATTTTCCCTCACTATATTTAAAGGCACCATCATATAAGGTTAATGTCATATTAATGAAATGATTGTCCTCCATATTTTAATTCTTTTTTATCTGATAGAGGAGTAATCTCTACCCTTTGAAAGCTCCTTCTCCATACCACATGTAAAGACTCCTCTACAAGGAAGCTTGTAACTATGATATTTGCATTGGCTATCCTCTAGATTATCCATGTATGGATTGTCCCCACCCTTTTATATCCGAATGCCACACTTTTCCATAGACTATCCTCTATAGGTTTATCTTTGCTTGTCACGAATGGAGTATCATTTTTTGAGTTGTTTTCATGAGACTTATAACCCCTGTTTGTCATTGATATTGCTCAATACCCTGTTGATGCACTTGACTAGACTACAACAACCCTATCACTTGAATTTCCATTTAGTATGTATTTTCCTTGATCTTCCATGCATTGTCTTCTTCAATGATCCTCATAAGTGCATAAAAAAAATAGCTCACTATAATACTCATTTGGAACAACAACATGCCTAAGTACTAACTGTCCTCCATGTCTTTTAAAATATTTGTCTCTATTCAAATCTTCTTTTTTTTCTCATTCTTAGGAAGCCCTCTAAACTCTTCCTTGCTTCAATGTAACTTATAACTTGTTATTTCCTTTAAAAAACTTTGTCACACCTTTTTTGGGATGTCTCAAGGAATCTTCCTCTTTGAAACCTGACATGGATGCCTTTTATTTGGATTTCCTTTCTATGGAGCTCATCATAGTAGTTATGTCAACTTTGGTATTGATAATCATGACATCTCTTGGGATAGGTTTTATAACAAAGGCTTTATTTTTGTTTATATGTTACATTTGTATAGGGGTAGGGCTCTTATCAACAACCTTCATGGAGATAGTGGGAGACCATATCCTTGGTTTTGAATATGTTGATCTCAACAATGCCTATTTTAAATGAAACCCTATATTTGAACATGACAAGCAAGCTCCTTTTATATCTACACAAGAAATATACTTGGATTTAAGTATAGATATTGACCACATGGAGCTTTCCCCCTGGAGGTATGTATCACGTGGAAATGATTTGTTATAACATCTGAAAGTCTTCCATTTTTCATGCATTATGCTAGGTCTTCCTCCTTCTACAACATGGTGAAAAACTAGACCATTCAATTGTTGGTCCCACACTAGGAGAGAAATTTTTCTTTCATACAAGCAAACAAAAACCCTAAACTTGTGTTGTGTGGAGGGGGAGAAAGATAATCTAGTTAAGGTTATCCTATTTTGGCGTTGAAAATAGTAACTTATCTTTTCCACTCCCTTTTTGGTGTGTAAGGAAATAACTACTACCAACCATGTTAATGCACTCCAAAGACTTAGGCTTAATTTTTTTAACTTAACAAAACCTTTTAAGGCATTCTTAGTAATATTTTTGATCAAGGTGAGGACAAATATTAACATAACTATTTATGCTTAAATAATTAGTTAGGTCATCTTGAGGGCCACTATTACACAAGTCTAAGCACCCAATCACATAACCAATAACACTTAAAAATGTCTTTGGCCTTATTTTGGGTATATTTATGCTTTTTGCATAAAAAAATATAATTCATAAGTGATTTTCTCTTCTCTTGTTTGTTCATCTCAACAATAGATCACAAAATGTGATTTCTAAAACATTCATGACTTGTAAAAACTTACATAATCTAATCCAAAAAAAAAAAACTAAATAATAAGTTGTTCTCTTCTCTTTCTTACTCATCTTGATGGGATAATAAAATGTGATCCAAAATGTTAATGAAGAAAATAAATTACATAACCTAATCCAAAAATATTAAGCTAAATAAAAAGTTGTTTAATCCTCTATTATAAAAGTGGTGGAACATCAAATAAAATTATTTAGTGTGTATCATGTAGACAAGTTATAATATACAAACAAGAGGAATATTCAAGGCCTCAACAATGAGCTATGAAAGAAAAGCCATTTCAATTCATATGCCTTCTCAAAACATGAAATTGTGACAAATGTAGGCATATTGTTGAATTGGATTAAATTTGTGTCCATTTGTGATTCTCTTGTAACAATGTGATTGTGTTATCTTACACTTGCAAGAAGATTATTTTAGTGGATATTAACTTCAACTTAACTGTTAATTGCTTGTAGTTAATTCAATTTATGATTATTGGCTTGCTTACTTGCACCAATTGTATTAAGAATGAATTTTATTTATTTATTTATTTATTAAGGAACCTTATTGTCTTCCTTTCAACCTAACCTTGCATTCATATTCGGTACCTAGTTCGATTACTTACTTCTCTTTTGCATATAATTTAATTTGAAATGATCAAAGATGCACATCCCTAGATTGACAAATGATTTAGTTGATCACACTCTTCAAGCCACTGATAAAAATATAATAAATAATACAAAGTATAGTCCCTTCATCTTCTCTCATAGATTAATGTAGGAAGCATATAGTTACACCTCTAATTCCTTCAATGGGTGTTGAAATGAAATTGATATACCATTTCTAAGAGGAATTCACCCAATTGATATTCACTATCCAATCCAAGAGTAAATGCTAGCATATAAATGGAGTCTTGAAACCATTGTTTAAATATCATCTTAAATCATAGTGAGGTTCTCATTTGGGTACCATGTCATTTGTTATATTATTTTAGTTAAAAATTAATTTTCTTATTGTTCAACTGTTTCTTAGCTAGTAGAAATTTATTTTGATTTAATGGAGATGGTCCATATAAATCACATGTGAACCTCAACAAGTTTGAAACATATCCCTTTGTTCTTTACAATAACCAATCTTGGGTGATTTGATTAATGAACACAAATCTACACTAAATGAAGGCAGGGAAAACTTCACATGTAATCATTTGCCCTATCACACTTCCATAATGTACTAGTAAGATTACCAAGTCCTATATTTTGAGATTTATTAAAAGAAGATCTTCTAATATGATGATTCTCTAGTGGTGGTTCTAATAAGTTTACGATGGTGTATATCATGGTATTCATCAAAAAATCTAAATATTTTATACAATCCCACATATATGAAATATGTATTATTTCCTCCACCTCTTTTGTGACCAATAAAACTACTAGACACAGATATTTTTTTCCAAGAAAAGAAAGAAAGATAAGAATTGAAGGCTTGGGGAAATGAACCAAGGATTTTGTTTATACTTATAAAAAAATGTTGAATCTTTTGTGGATGATCTATGGATGTGCAATTCAAGAATTTTTGTATTTCTAAATTTTGTAATTTGTGTTCAAAGGAATGGTGTAACTTGAAGTAGTTAAATTAAAACTTATATTAGGAAGTTTAACAAAATCCATATTATGTATTGTGTAAGTTAAAAACATACTAATATGTTCTTTTAAAAAAATGTTAAACACATTTTTCCTGTAACACAGAACAATACTAATTAATTAATAAGTAATAAAAATATTAATTATGAGATTTATACATAAACAATATACAATTTTCTTTAATATAAATTAATTATAACTGATATAGATATCTTAAATACATATATCTAAAAGAACATAGATCTAATGAATATTCTTAATCTATGAGAAGAAATTTCAATCTAACACTCTGTTCACATATCAAATAATAAAAGAAAAAACCCACTTTTATCTTAAAATATCTTGTAGATCAATTTCAATTTTATCACCATGTTCTTTGAATTACAACTACTAATCTCAAAATTTTATTCTAGCTGATACCACTTATTCAGAAAAACACTCACCAAAAGTTAAGTCTTCGATTTATGGCTTGGCATGGAGCTTTGAACATCAGATGCGATCAATAATAAAGTTTGTTAGTAAATCGACAGGATGCGTGAACATTATTTTTTAATGAGTTAAGCTTATATCAATTCAATCGTGAGGACAGGGAACCTTTTTCACAGTAGCCTGTATACATTGATGGACAGAAGGCGGGCCTATGAAAGATGACATAAAGCTTGACTTTGTCGTCTTTGAAACAGAGCCACATACATTGCACTTGGAACCAGCTGGGGTGCAATTCTATCTTTGGTTTACATTGAAAACAGACAGAAAATGAACCATTTTATTATGCTTGGAATCAGCTGGGAATCAGCTTGGAACATTTCCAGCTATAATATCTGATAAAATCTTGCCTTCAAATTTGTTTGATGACTGTCCATTTAATCAGTAATTTCTTTTGTTTGAAAGTTTATAATTCCTTTTAAAAAAATTTAGGTTGTGCATATCCTACATCATTACAATTCGATCACATTTCTACTAGAAATAATAATAATTTAATGAAATAGTTGAAATATTCTTTATTACTATAGAGGTCCTTATTTCTTCCACAAACACAGTACAATCTAATATTACAAGACAAATATTATGATGCTCGAAGATAGGATTAACACGACTATTATTATTGGCAACAAAAGCATAGTCTAGATGGATGGACTATGTTCTGCTTTGCAACTGTTGGTAAGTTATTGTATGTTTTTTCATGGTACTTGATTGGACTTTCAAGAACTCTTTCCATAGCTAATTTATTTAAACTTCTTTTTCGTAAGAGTTATTACATAGATGGCGAAATAGATTGTTCAACCTGGTTACTATTTATAATGTAGATCCCTAGGGCTTAGGCTCAGTAACTCAAACAACTAGATCTCAAGATAACTAAATTAATTATATACTATAGAATTCAGCCTCTGTGTCTAGAGTTTCAAGTTATATCTCTTATTTTTCTCCCATCTCCTATCTCTGTCTATTCCTATCTATAAATGAATCTCTATCTCTCATGTATATCTCTTATTTTTCTCCCATGTCTCTTATATCTCTCTATTCATCTCTCTATAAATGCATCTCTTTCTCTCCTTGTCTATCTCTCTCTCTATTTAATTTCCTTTATATATCTCTTTGTCTCCTCTATCACTCTTTTTTTCTTTTCTCTCTTACTTTTTTCTCTTTCCCTCTATATCTCTTATCCCTCTTCTTCATGCTTTATCTTTGTTTCTATATTCCCCTCTATGTTGCATTGATTTCACTAATGGTACACCAAAGAAAAATAAAATGTAAAATTTGCAATAAAGAGGCATCTTCTCTTCAAAAGAACACGTTGGATCTGCTTTCATGGTCACTGCTTTCCTAAGAGTTGTTTTGATATAAGTAATTTCTAATCTTGATAGATAATAATTCTTCCAATACATATGTATCAAGACACTAATGAACTAGAATTTAGCATATTAAAAGCTATAAATATTTCATCTCATTACAAAGGAAGCCTGGCCCATTTCTACCATAACAAAATTGTATCAATATCAAGTTAAAATATATAATACAATATACCTACATATTTTCCTTCACTAAGGTCCTTGTCAATGCATCAACTAGAAAAAACTTCACCCAACATTTTTGGGTAAAAAGTAATAAAGACTTATAATTGGAGACCAATCAAACAATCAACATTTTCAACTTGAATCTAATGGGTGGCACTTGGAGCCTAAACTCAAAGCGATCAAACTTTGTGGGAGAAAATTATTTGGTAGAATTGCCTAAAGATGTGTTGTCATGGCTTTCTACGATTGTAGAATATGCACAAAATGGATTTGTTGAAGTCCTTGGAAAGTTTCAAGAAAATGCATTTGACATGTATAAATTCAATCTCAAAAACCTTTGCCTGCCTTCTCCTAATTTGTGCCAAAATAAGAGCTCTATAATAGGGCATGGCATCTGTCACAACATAATGGAAGGGGATTTTGTTAGATGTTATAGATACAAATTTAACTATTAATCTCTATTATCTCAATATCTATTTCCTTTTATCTCTCTCCCTCTACCTCTTGGTCTCTACATCTCTCTACATCTCTCTATATGTCTTTATCTCCATCTCTCTCTTTAAATGTGTGTGTGTCTATCTCCCTCTTCCAATTTGTATATGTATCCATCTCTTTCTCAGGTCCCTCTCTTTGTTATTTATGTCTCACACTATTTTTTCCTCTATCTCCTTACCCGCTCTCCCACTCTTCCTGCCTCTATCTCTCCCTCTTTCTAGCCCTATCTATCCATATACTGCCCTCTCTCTATTGGAAACATAACATGAGCCTATTGGTAATCAAACTTGATTATCTTCCTCATTCAAAGGTTTTGTTTTAATTGTGTTTGGTTTCCTATAAAAGAATGCATAGTTGATTTGAAGCTATCACTTCTCCATTGAGACCTTTGTTGCACAAACAACACCATTAGCTAAATGACCTACCAATTGACCTCATGTAATACACAAATGTATGCAAAAAATGACCAACCTTTTCCTAATTGACCTTCCACACCTCCTTGGCATACCCATTGCACACCAAGATGCAATTACTAATAAATATTTTTAGGTTGAACTCATTACAGTGAAGGCGTTACCTATGTGAAGGGAACCAATTGAATTTAGACGTCAACAATCCATATTGTCAAACACAAGATGTGATAAAAATCATCCTAATCATTGAATTTTGATTTTTTTTGTTCACTAGAATATTTTAGAATGAGTGTGACATATCTAAGGCCTTGCTTCTTGCAAGGCTACTCTTGGGTCATTGGCTCCAATGGCTACACTTGGCTCGACTAGTCTCCTTGACATAGAAAAATCCACCCTTGAACTGCCTACATTAAATGTAATTAATTCCCTTCACAACACTCTTTCTAATGATTGGCATGTGTTCAACACAACTGCAAGAGCTAGGGATTTTTTTTCTTTTTCTCTTATGTTAACCGTGTCAAGATATTCACCTATTGAGAAGACAAATTTTGTACACTATCCCATCTCGCCTCTTGTATTGTTGAGCCAGAAAAACCATATTATTTGGGACATTTTGAAGACATGATCAGAGTACTCAAGTGACATCTGTGAACAAGAGAATACAACTAGCAATGCAGAGGGAATGTGATAAGTAGAGAATTTTTAAAGATATGATCTCATTTATACTTTCATGTTCTCTATAAATGTATAGGTATCACATTAGAAAATTTGTTATGATTAGGAAAGTCCATTTTTTATTATATCACACCCAACTATAAAAACTCAAACTATAGATTTTAAGATCAAACGAATAATATATAAACTAATCAATAGGCACAAGATGTCTATATTTGGAGATTTTTACATACACATGATTGTAACGACAAAAAATACACACATTGCAATATCTCCATGAATGAAAATATAAAGTAAAACAATTCCTGATGGGATTCAAACTATGAATTAAAGAACTAACCCTCAACTAGGGTAAATTTAAAACAATTCTTTTCCACCATTGAAGGATCGTTCCCATATACTTTCAATCCTCCATAAGCTTTGATTAGGCATGCCCATTATGTCGACAGTTAAACTAATTTTACTACTCATAGAAGAGATCTAGAGTTTTGGAAATTGTTAAGGTTTAAAAAAGAACTTGGAGAGAATCTTTGTTGTTGAATATGAAGTTGAGTTTAAGGAAGAGAAAGAAAGAAATTATATTAAAGGCACAAATAATCAAAACAGGTTAGTGGAACCCAAATGTCAAGAAGGAAATAAAAGTCGAATTATTCAATTATGCAAGATTTTACTTGTAAGTTATTTCAATAAATCCTACAATAACATTGCCTTGTTTTTAGTGGTGTGAAACATGTATGAGTAAGATTCATGCTACCATAAAATCATGAGTGCTCTTGAGTTTGAGGGTTCTTCCCAAGCTTGATATAAACTATTTTTGCTTATTAAAAAAATATTTACGATTGTTAAGTACTTTATGTGTATAGTGCCTCCTTAGTTCTTCCTTAGTATTTAGCATTGATTGGTGTTGTAATAGTTGTGCAATGCTTTTATTTCAATGTGCTAAATGATAGATTTTCTAGTTGTTAGAACTGATTGATTACCTTGTTCCAAAGCTCCCATTTTTGCACATGTAGGTAGAATGGTGAAATTTTTTATGAGATTTAGTTTTACACTTGCAAAATGCATTTTCTTGGAAGTTTGGATGATTTGTTTAACAAATTCATATTGTGCAATTATGGAAGGTCATGAGGCAATATTTTTTTTGATAAAATAAGCAACATTTACAGGGTGTTGTACCTTTCACATAGAAAGCCCAAAGGGCCAAAAAGAACCTAGTTCAAACTAGAACATGAACTAGGAGAAAAAAAAACATAAACAATTGACCAACAGTTGTAGAACAACAAACAAGGATTAGAAAACCCCAGAACCAGAGGGGACTAATCTGACTCCCTAAACCCGAGACCGCGAAGAAGCAATGGATTTGGGCAGTCCCTTCTTCTTCCTCAACACAACCGATCAGGGAGACTTAGAATCAAAATCCACTGAGCAAGGAAAGTGGAGAAAATCCACAACAACCATCCCAGGTGAGGAGCCACCATGCAGAGAGGGAGTCGATAGTGAAGAAGAGGAGATCAGATCTATCAAAGGACCACCTGAGTCATTCAATGGTAAATCAGTTTACATTATTCTCGTCTTTAAAAAAAAAATTAAATTTTTTGTTCAAGGTTGTTTTTCGAGGAAAATTTAACTTCAAAAAAATTAAATGTCAAAAATTTAAGAACTTGATTGCTACTGTATGTTTTTTTTTTCAAATTTTCTCTTGGTGATGCAGGATTAATTTTTCTTTAAGATGCTATTGTATCAAACATTTAGATAAGAGTTTGTAAACATAGTGCCCAAAAATTCAGGTTAGATAGTAGAACCATCCTTTTAACTTGAAGAACCAAGCCATGGTGATCCCTTCCACCAAATTAGATACCTTTGCAATTTGTTACATTGTTTCTTTCTTTGCTTCCAACTACTTGTTGATTTATAGATCATTCTCCTCCTTCTTATAACCACCTCTACTTGTCCTCCATTGCTCATTGCTTTTTTTCCCTTATAATTTTTTTTTTAGCCACTCCATTATTGCTGCTGTCATTTCTTCAACTTTATCCTCTTTTACGAAGATTTCTTCCATTCCTAGTTTTCCATGATGTTTATAAGGATTTGGTTGCTCACAAGACAACTCTTCCTTCACACTATCCTCCTTTGTTGCACAATCCTTTACACTTGCAACAATAGTAAACAAAAAATAATGAGAAACACATCTTCTCTTGATCGTTCTCGTTTCTTCTCCAAGGAAGAGATGGTTTTCTTCTCTCCTTTTATCAATTATGAGATTTTGAAGATGTTATTTCAATTGCTCCTTCTCTACAATGTTCTCTTAAACTAATATGAATTCATCAAATATGGGACCACAAAGATCTCCATCTTTCTTGTAGCGTTATTCTCTAAAGTGGACTTCTATAATTGCAACATTTTGGGCCACCTCTAGTGATAGTTTGATTCCTTTTAATTGGAATCTTTGAACTTTTCTCCTCTCCCATGATTGCAATCATCAATATTTTTCTCTTCTTCAAAGTGACAACCCCCAACATCTACATCCCACTCATTCATTTCCTCTCACTCAAATGCTTTGACAATCACATTTAAGAGTCTTCCATCCATTGATAATTCTACTAACTCATCAAGGGAGTTAGTTTTACCTTATTCTAACATTTCTATTCATTAGCTAATTCTTAGATTCTATGGATTTATTCTTTGAAAACAACTCTTGCTCACAATGTGAGTATTTACTATGATAATTCTTTCCACCAACTCACAATCCTTCACTGTCTCTTCCACAATTTCCTTTCTCTTTAGTTTCTTATTATTGCACACCTCATACTACTCTAATATCCACCAAAGTTCCTCCAACTCAAAATCTAAGTTTTGTGGCTTCCTTTGCCATTCTTCTATTTGCTTCTACCTCTACCTTTGTCAATTCTTCTTCCAACTTGATTATCCTCTTTTTCACATCATGATACAACTCCTTTACATCTACAACCATAACCACTATAACCCTCTAAAATATTCGAAAAATCTTATTATGATTCTTTATCCCCTACAAATTGATGCAAACAACTTTTATTGTTATAAGTTAAATTATCTATTTTAATTATTAATAGATCAAAACTTATGCAAATATTCCTTTTATTGTCTATTCTATCAACTTACCATGGATTAAAAACTGATATAGAAAATGCTAAATGATTACAGTAGAAAAAAAAACACATAACACTAATAATGATCTTTCAAACAAAATATAACAGAAAAATATAAAAGAAGACTCACAATAAATAACACTAATAATGGTCTTTCAAACAAAACATAACATAAAAATATAAAAGAAGACTCACAATAACCCCTCTCCCTCCAAAACTAAACCAACTTGTATTTGTATCTACTGTAGGAGCTGGGCAAAGGCAACAGATATATAAAACTTTAACTGCATTGCCTTAACCAAAAGATTTACATCGACCTCTTTTTATAGAGGGCTTAGAAGACTCTAGAAAATGAAGGTTTTAGAGATCACAAGATGCTTCCAGAAGATTCCAGACATTAGCGTACATTTTGTTTTATCCACTTTCTTTGACTGGCAGACACTATCCAGTAGAAATTATACTGTTCCAACACTCCCCCCTAATTTCTACTACTTGTTACATCATTGTCTTTCATCATCTGAGCTTCTGCTCTTTAACCAAACATCTTTCATCATCTGAGCCATTGACAGACTCTTACAGTTTCAAATCTCACATATAGGTGGTTTCAGTTTACCACAAACTTAGATATAGGTGGTTTCAGTTTACCACAAACTAACATATTGGAACTAACATATGAGTGGTTTCAGATTACCACAAACTAACTTACTAGTGGTTTCAGATTACCACGAACTCATTGACAAGTGGTTTTTAGATGACCACAAACTCACATTATGGGGGAAACTAATGCAAACTGGAACTTAGATTGGTATCCTCCTCTAATTTTTTTTGATCTCCTTAGTCAACACCTCTCCAGACTTTGTTCTACAAACTTAATATGCTCTCAATTTGACTCTCTCTCAACCAAAACACTTATACAACTTCAACTACTACAAAACGACTTGCTATGACATCCTTTACATAAATTCTTGAGATTATGACTCTCTTTTCAGCAAAACTAGACTTACATTTTCAAACAACTTAACAAAAACACTTCTTACCTTCATCCACAATTTTAACATCAAAATCTTCAACTGCTTTAGGAGCCATTAGGGGCTGGAAATACACCTTCAGGAGTTGGACTTATTTCAAACTCTCCTTTCTTACATGTTAGGTATGACCTCAAACAGAGGCTTCTTTTCTCAAAACTGATCCATGGTACACTCTACAGATTCGCCCTTTGTCTTCCAACAAAATCTTCTATTTTTGACTGATGGCTACAGCCGAGTCTTCAGACTTATTCTTTCCTCCTATCTCCTTGAATGTCATGCTGGACTGTGATCTCAAAATCTTCTCTCAACATCTGTTGCAAACATCATTTCTTCTGCCGACTACAATAGGCTTCTACAGCATCCTTACATCGATGGACGACTAAACACTTTCTTTTATGGAAACTGGCTGCGCTAAAATCTCTTCTAGATCACTTCCTTTGGGCAGGTTCAACTTGCGGTTGTCTTAGACAAATTTCCAACTTCTGGGCAGCGTATTAACCTTGATTCAGCTTCATTTGGCAACTGCAGACATGAAACGGTTGAGTGACAACTGGATACTGCCTTTTGCTGCGGCCCAAACTCCTTTCTTCAGACTGGCATCTTACATATGAAAGATTTTCTCCATTGTTTGACACGGGCACTTACAAACCTGTAGACTCAACTATTGTGCTTGACTGCTAGGCTTGACATTTGACACCCTACGGCTCTGCTCTCTTTGGATCTTCCAAGCTATTTTTTACTAAAACATTTCCCTGGCCTCTTCTCAACAGCCTATGGACCTCAACACAAAACCCACAGAACTCTATACCCAGTGAGCCTGCCCGACATTAGAACAGGGGAGCAGCAAAACAGAGACAGATTTATATTAAATAAAACAAAACATTACACCTGAGCTGAGCTCATACATTAAACAGCAGACTACTATCTTCTAACAGCTTTAATAGGAATGATGACTGCACTGCTTCTTTTAACTTCAGTGGCCCTTCCAAAATACAGCAACAACAATTATCTCTTACCTCTCTGTGATCAACGCCCCTTGTGGCTTCAAAACAGATTTCATAACTTGATATATAACACCTCTCTAGCAATGGATGGGCAGCTAAGTCTTCTTTCTTGGTTCTTCAATAATGACAACAGCTACAACTTTTCTGACAACTACTGCAACTGATAAACCTTCGGCTCTTGAATCTTCAAAACTAGGCAGACTTCATACAGAGCTGCGGCCCTTTCTCCTAGTTTTTTTTTTGTTCATTCACCATCGCTTTAAGCTGTGGCTGCACCTTATCTTTTGCATTTTCTTCACACTTAGACTGCAACTTCACCCACAACAGCAAACTCGGACTGCAACACTCTCTTGGCTCAGTCTGATACCCATGGCTCTGATACCACTTGTAGGAGGTGGGCAGAGGCAACAGATATATAAAACTTTAACTGCATTGCCTTAACCAAAAGATTTACATCGGCCTCTTTTTATAGAGGGCTTAGAAGACTCTAGAAAATGAAGGTTTTAAGATCACAAGAAGCTTCCGGAAGATTCCAGACATCAGCGTACATTTTGTTTTATCCACTTTCTTTGACTGGCAGACAATATCCAGTAGAAATTATACTGTTCCAACATCTACTAAAGAAACCTCCCCTAAATCCTAACGAAACTCAATAATACCCCTAATCTTGGCGAATCCGTTTTGCATCATTATTTGAATAGTTTTATTTGAACTGTTGTATGTCTAATTAATAGAAACAAAGAAGTCGATTCTATTTGAGTTGAAAAGGTGTTTGACAACCAATATGGATTTTAATTAGAACTGAGCTAAATAACAACAAAACAAGCTGAAAAAGTGTTTTTTTAATATAAATGCAAGCAAGGCTAAAGTCCCTTTGCTTTTCTTTGGAATCACTTTATTTCTAGCGTTAGGGATCTATTCAATCACATATTTAATGTATATCCAATCTTGAATTATGTGAAGGTTTCTTACTGCTACCGTGAATGCGGAATGTTTAAAGGATTTTCAAGACAAAATAGACCGCTTGTATAGCGACATCGAATTATCGACTGTAATTCGCATAGGAGAAAAAGTAATTGACATAGGGAAAAGAGTGCCAGAGATCGCTTCATCATCACAGACACTCTATGCACAAAAACAGACAGGTAGAATATTTTTCAACTTTAATGATATTTTCTTGGTATGTTTTGTGTTTGCCACAAACTTTTATTGAGTTTTTCCACAAACTTTACAGTTGGAATTGAGAGCGAACAGGAAAGAGTAATTCAGCTTCTTGATTTGAATGCACAAGACACAAAATCCATTGTTGTGGTTGTCTATGGTTTCGGAGGAATTGGTAAGACGACCCTAGCTGATGCTGTTTATGCCCACCTCGACCTCAAATCTTATAAGTTTTGCAGAATTCATATGGAGCAGGGTTGTAACAATAATGATCTTAAGGGCTACCAACAGAAAATTCTGAATGAATTGTTCAAAGAGAACTTTCAGTTCAATAACTGTGACGATGGTCGGGGAATGTTATGTTCTTATTTCAAAAAGAATCATGATCAGCCTTTATTTCTGTACATTGACAATGGCCTCATAAGTACAGATCTCGAGAAACTTCTACCTTATGACTTGGACAGTTGCATTCCACCGAAGAGTAGAATAATCATCACTACTCGGAATCTCCGTGAGACAGACATATTTGTTAGCCAGGATATTCAACGCCGAGAACATGTTGTGAATCCTCTTCCAGTAGCAGAGGCCAGAAAACTTTTATTGAAGAAAGCTTCGGACTACAATGATGAAAACAATATAGACAACCTTCTTAAGCTGTGTGGTGGTGTTCCGCTTCTACTGGAATTGGCTGGTTCACAATTGGCTATAAATAGGGGAAGTACAAAGAATATAGTATTAGAGATGCTTGCAGAAGGAGAGAAGGTCCAAGAAAGAGATATAAGCGACCGTATGGTTGGTTTTGTATATGACAGATTGTTAAAACCAGCTCAAGAGGCCTTTTTAGATATTGTATCCTTCTTTTATAATTGGGATAGCCAGTCGGTGGCCAGGATAGTTGGAAAGGATGAATTCAGGGCTCTGGAAGCTGCTTCATTCGTCAAGACATCTGAATACGGTTTTCCGATAGTTCATGACATAGTTCGAGCAAGGGGGAAAAAGCTGTCACAGGAAAACAGAATCACAGACCCCGAGACTTTATTGGACTGTTTGAATGATAAAGAGGTATGCCATACTTAATGTTTATCATAAATATTATGAAAATATATTTGTCATTCACAATCGTAATGATGTTTATAGTTTATTTTTGTGCAGAAACTCAAAAATTTAAAAGGCATTAAATTTGATGGTTTAAAGGAGCAGCCTTCAATCGAAATTAATTGCAATCATCTTAATTGTATGAGCAATTCATTAAGAGTGTTATATAGTAATGGATCGTATTTGAAATTCAAGGAGAAATGTGATAAGCCATTTAAACAACTCAGATGCATTAAACTTCCTACGAGTCCTGATTTACCAATATAGTTCGAGAAACTTGAGCATCTCACCTACTACCATGGCCCATTGACGCAAAACATGAATTTGTATGAGGTAAGATCTGCCTTCTTCAGAGCATATCTATCATTTCATTAGCTTTCTTCAGATTATATAATAACACTTGAAAACCTTTTTCATAATTATTGTGCAAATTTGCAGTTTCCTCCAAGCCTGCGCACTATGGGCATTTATGATCGTTCTGAGAACAGAGTTGCATATTCTAAAACTCCTCCCAAAGTCACTCCAGCTTCTTCACTTGAAATATTAAGTTTAATTGGTTTCAAAAATATGCAAAGGTTACCAGATGGACTGGAAAAGCTAACAAAGTTAGAAAATTTAATGTTACAGAATGATGATCAATTGAAGGAACTTCCCTCCAATTTGAAAGAGCTCGGCAATCTAAAAGAATTGACACTAAATTATTGTAAAAAATTGGAAAAGTTTCCTTCAGACTTTGGACAACTTAACAATTTGACAACTTTGGACATATCCGGTTGCAATGCATTAAGTGCATTACCTTCAAATTTTAGCCAGCTCAAAAATTTAGAACTGTTAATGTTGAGGTGCTGTTCTTGGTTAGAAGAGTTGCCTTCAGATTTTGGCCAGCTCAAAAATTTGAAAAAGTTAGATTTGAGCAGCTGTTCTAAATTAAAAGAGTTGCCTTCAGACTTTGGCCAGCTCAAAAATTTGAAAAGGTTATATTTGACCAGCTGTTCTAAATTAAAAGAGTTGCCTTCAGACTTTGGCCAACTCAAAAATTTGAAAGAGTTAGATTTGAGCTACTGTAAACAGTTAGTAAAATGGCCATTAAGTTTTGGGGATCTCACAGAGATGGAGAAGATAAATTTGTCTGGCTGTCTTTTAAGAAATTCGCTGCCCGATAATATTAAAGGAAATAAATGTAAGGTAACGGATTTCACAAAAGAGTGAATTTTTGGAAGAATGTAATTAAATAATTCACCTCTCAATTTTTATTTTGAGAGGGTTTTACATTATTTACAAAATTTGTAATATAAGGTTTGTTATTTTTGATGGGTTTCCATTTTATTTAAGTCAAATATTATTTTTAATTGTATTTAATTTATTTTAAAATTTCTTTAAATATAATATAGTTATCTTTATTGATTTTTCTAAGGCTAATCAAATTATAAATAATAAATATAATATATTACTTTTATGGATTTTTCAAAATTTTATTAGTTTTTATAATATTTTTAATAATTTTGATTTATATTATAATTAAGTAAATAAAATAATTTTTTAAGTATATAAATATAAAATAAATTTTAAATAATTATAAAGTAAAATAAAATAATTATTGATAAAAATGACACTTCAATAAATAATGTAAATAAAATAAAATAATTTATAAATGAAAAATTTCAACATTTTTTAAATGGATTCATTTAACATATCTATATTAATTTACATAGTTATATTGTTTTAATTGACATTATACTTAATATGATAATTTGTTTAAATTATATCTAATTTATAAAAAGACATATAAAAGAGATCCTCCATATTTAACTTCCAAAGTTCAAACATGTTCCATCAAACTTTTTGATCTTCAATTGAGATGAGCTAGCTATGATTTGAGCTATCACCCAAAACATGAAATTACAAGAAAAAATAACAAACTCCCATTGTAGTAAAAAAATCAATCACACACTTTCAAGAAAGGTGTCCCTTCCTCTAATCAAGCCAACCATGGATCTAATACCAATTGTAGAAAATAGGAAAACAATGAACGTATCTTGAAAACTTAATGCATCCAAGTTCATTAACCATGATAAATCAAATGTAAATAACTAAAAAGAGAATGCTTGTGTGATATCCTTGCAAGAAAAAACTCCACACCCAAAGAGATCCAAGCTATATTAATCTTTCAATAATTAATCACATCAAAATATTTATTGCTTTGAATTCTAAATGTACTTTGTTTCTACTACAACCTACAAAATAATCTATGCAAATTCCTACTCCAAGCTCTAATTTATAAAATAATTACAAAAAAACAATGGGATAGTTTTAATTAACCATTTACAAGCCAAAAATATTTGTGAAACCAAAATTGGTTGGATTAAATCCCAACACCCTCCTTAGTCTAAGATGCCCCCAACTCGGACATGTGCAAATATATGGGGAACCAAAAAGTGGCCACAACCACTTTCCGGTCCATCTAGGATATAAAATGAGCATATTATAATGTGCTCACATTATGGCTTGGTAGTGACCAAGACTATGTCAATCACTATCAAGCCATAAAATGCTTGCATTTTGTCTAGTATAAAATCAAACTTCCAAAGAGGCCAAACTCATTTGAAATTGGTCTCTTACCTCTATGACCTTAAATTGTGAGAAATAGAAAATGTGTGCAAAATCAAGTCTCCAAATTGATTTTACCAATATTGCAGCCTCTTGGGCTGATAAAATTAATCTCAAAACTGATATTCAAACCAATAATCAACCTTCACCAATATGATTTATACATCATAAAATAGTATTGATCTAAATACCCAATTTATGCAAGCAAAATCATAGAAATTCTCATTGAAATTTAAAACAACATTATAAAACAATAGGCCTTGAGCTTATTGAATCCTTATTTTAGAATCCCAATATGATTTAGATATGATCTTAGACCTAAAAAAATCATGTAATATAGCAACATATGGCTTCCACAAGCCTTCCTCAAACTCTCCTATCTTCATCTCCCCAAAACCTCATCCTATAGCTTCAAAATCAATCTTCAAACATGGTCTCAAAGGACCTCTTTGGTGTTGTCTTCACCTTCTCACACTTGCAACAAAAATTCTGCCAAAACATAGTCTTCAAATCTAAAAACTATCTCATTTTCCTTCAACCCCCATTCTTCATCCTCTCCCCCAAATCTTGAAATGAAATGAAAATATGAATTTTTTTTGCACAACATGAAATGACATTCCATTTCATTTGGGATCATTTCCCTCCAAAATGTCACAACCTATTCCCTCCAAATTGGCTTTAAAATTCATGAAAAGACAAAGAGAAAGTGCTCTTACAATGTTATGACAATTTGCTCAAAATAGAATATTCTTGTCATATCACTATCTCCACAATATGCTTTTCAAATTTAAATATTTTTAACTCCCAATTTGAGTGCCCAAATTTGAAGATTTTTTTTTTCATAAATAATTTATTACATCCACATATGCCTCCCATTTCCAACACCCAAGTTTGGGTAGGTGAAGGGTCACTAGGAGATGCCATCGAAATGACATGAAATTCACCAAAAAGCTTATGAAAACTTGTCAAATCATTTTGCAGGATAAATGACATTATTTCAATTATTCCAAACATTATTCCACTCAAAATATTAATCTACTAAACAAAAAATATTTCCTTTGGTTGATGAGGATAGCCTACCAACCATGGATGCTCCTACATCAACTAGTGATGCTTAATGGGAACCCAAATCTTGTGCTAATGTTGTAATTTATAAATTGTGGTAGTTCATGTGGTACAATATTTAGTTGGTTTTGCATAAATCTATTTTTTCAATTATTTTAAACTGGTAATGATAAATCTAGCCTTGGATAAACTTGATAAGTAGGAGGTATTTTCTACAGTGTGTCAAATTATGATATTGCTATCACGATTCAACCGTGTATTTTTTTGGGTCAAACTCATTGATCCATGTTTCATGAGTAGTGATTCACAAGAGCCCATCTCCCATGATAATGATACACATAGCACTCATTGCATCTAGGTGATGCTCACAGAGGTGAAGCATTGGGCCTTCCCAGGAGGTCACCCACCTCGATACTACTCCAGCTCAAGCGCGCTTAACCATAGAGTTTTCCCCAAGGTTAATCCCACTTAGTTTGCAACCCAATTTGCAAAACCTTCAACAAGTGTTGTTCATTATGAACCATTCACTATAGAGCCCCTTTAGCTCATCAATTGATAATTAGGAGGTTTTTCAGGTTAAACTCATTGACCCATGTTTCATAGGTAGTGATTCACAAGAACCCATCTCTCATGATAATGAATGGTCCACTTAGCACACATTGCATCTAGGTGATGCTCACAGAGGTGAAGCAATGGGCCTTCCCTAGAGGTCACCCATCCTGGTACTACTCCAGCTCAAGCGCACTTAACCACAGAGTTTTCCCCAAGGCTAAGCCCACTTAGCTTGCAAACCCATTTGCAAAACCTTCAACAAGTGTTGTGCCTTATGAACCATTCATTATAGAGCCCCTTAGCTCATCAATTGATAAGTAGGAGGTATTTTCCACAGTGTGTCAAATTATGATATTGCTATCAATATTCAACCATGTAGTTTTTTTGATCAAATTCATTCACTCATGTTTCATGAGTAGTGATTCACAAGAACCCATCTCTCATGATAATGAATGTTCCACTTAGCACTCATTGCATCTAGGTGATGCTCATAGAGGTGAAGCATTGGTCCTTCCTGGGAGGTCACCCATGTTGGTACTACTCCAACTCAAGCACGCTTAACACCAAATTTTTCCCCAAGGTTAAGCCCACTTAGCTTGCAACCTCATTTGCAAAACCTTCAGAAAGTGTTGTGCCTTATGAACCATTCATTATAGAGCCCCTTTAGCTCATCAATTGATAAGTAGGATGTATTTTCCACAGCATGTCAAATTATGATATTGCTATCAAGATTTGACCTTGTAGTTTTTTGAGTCAAACTCATTGACCCATGTTTCATGAGTAGTGATTCACAAGAACCCGTCTCTCATGATAATGAGTGGTCCACTTAGCACTCATTGCATCTAGGTGATGCTCATAGAGGTGAAGCACTAGACCTTCCCGATACTACTCCAGCTCAAGTGCACTTAACCACAGAGTTTTCCCCAAGGTTAAGCCCACTTAGCTTGCAACCCCATTTACAAAACCTTCAACAAGTGTTGTGCCTTATGAACCATTCATTATAGAGCTCCTTTAGCTCATTAATTAATAAGTAGGAGGTATTTTCCACAATGTGTCAAATTATGATATTGCTATCAGGATTCAACCGTGTAGTTTTTTAGGTCAAACTCATTGACCCATGTTTCATGAGTAGTGATTCACAAGAACCCATCTCTCATGATAATGAATGGTCCACTTAGCACTCATTGCATCTAGGTGATGCTCATAGAGGTGAAGCATTGGGCCTTCTTGGGAGGCCACCCATCCCGGTACTACTCCAGCTCAAGCACGCTTAACCACAGAGTTTTCCCCAAGGTTAAGCCCACTTAGCTTGCAACCCCATTTTCTAAACCTTCAACAAGTGTTGTGCCTTATGAACCATTAATTATATAGCCCCTTTATCTCATCAATTGATAAGTAGGAGGTATTTTCCATAATGTGTCAAATTATGATATTGCTATCAAGATTCAACCTTGTAGTTTTTCGGGTCAAACTCATTGACCCATGTTTTGAATGAGTAGTGATTCACAAGAACCCATCTCTCATGATAATGAATGGTCCACTTAGCACTCATTGCATCTAGGTGATGCTCACAAAGGTGAAGCATTGGGCCTTCTCGAGAGGTTACCCATCTCGGTACTACTCTAGCTCAAGCACGCTTAACCACAGAGTTTTCCCCAAGGTTAAGCCCACTTAGCTTGCAGCCCCATTTGCAAAACCTTCAGCAAGTGTTGTGCCTTATGAACCATTCATTATAGATCCCCTTTAGCTCATCAATTGATAAGTAGGAGGTATTTTCCATAGCATGTCAAATTATGATATTGCTATTAGGATTCAATCGTGTAGTTTTTTGGGTCAGGTCAAACTCATTGGCCCATGTTTCATGAGTAGTGATTCACAAGAACCCATTTCTCATGATAATGAATGGTCCACTTAGCACTCATTGCATCTAGGTGATGCTCATAGAGGTGAAGAACTGGGCCTTCCCAAGAGGTCACCCATCCCGATACTACTCCAACTCAAGCGCACTTAACCACAAAATTTTACCCAAGGTTAAGCCAACTTAGCTTGCAACCCCATTTGAAAAACCTTCAAAAAGTGTTGTGCCTTATGAACCATTCCTTATAGAGCCCCTTTAGCTCATCAATTGATAAGTAAGAGGTATTTTCCATAGTTCATCAAATTATGATATTGCTATCAGGATTCAACAATTAGTTTTTTGGGTCAAACTCATTGACCCATGTTTCATGAGTAGTGATTCACAAGAACCCATCTCTCATGATAATGAATGGTCCACTTAGCACTCATTGCATCTAGGTGATGCTCATAGAGGTGAAGCACTGGGCCTTCTCGAGAGGTTACCCATCCTGGCTTCTCTAGCTCAAGCACGCTTAACCACAGAGTTTTCCCCAAGGTTAAGCCCACTTAGCTTGCAACCCCATTTGCAAAACCTTCAGCAAGTGTTGTGCCTTATGAACCATTCATTATAGATCCCCTTTAGCTCATCAATTGATAAGTAGGAGGTATTTTCCATAGCGTGTCAAATTATGATATTGCTATTAGGATTCAATCGTAGTTTTTCGGGTCAAACTCATTGACCCATGTTTCATGAGTAGTGATTCAAAAGAACCCATATCTCATGATAATGAATGGTCCACTTAGCACTCATTACATCTAGGTGATGCTCACAGAGGTGAAGAACTGGGCCTTCCCAGGAGGTCACCCATCCCGATACTACTCCAACTCAAGCGCGCTTAACCACAAAATTTTAGCCAAGGTGAAGCCCACTTAGCTTGCAACCCCATTTGCAAAACCTTTAGAAAGTGTTGTGCCTTATGAACCATTCATTATAGAGCCCCTTTAGCTCATCAATTGATAAGTAGGAGGTATTTTCCATAGCTTGTCAAATTATGATATTGCTATTAGGATTCAACGATTAGTTTTTTGGGTCAAACTCCTTGACCCATGTTTCATGAGTAGTGATTCACAAGAACCCATCTCTCACGATAATGAATGGTCCAATTAGCACTCATTGCATCTAGGTGATGCTCACAGAGGTGAAGCATTAGGCCATTCATTATCATGAGAGATGGGTTCTTGTGAATCACTACTCATGAAACATGGGTCAATGAGTTTGACCCAAAAAACTACATGGTTGAATCCTGATAGCAATATCATAATTTGACACGCTATGGAAAATACCTCCTACTTATCAATTGATGAGCTAAAGGGGCTCTATAATGAATGGTTCATAAGGCACAACACTTGCTAAGGGTTTTGCAAATGGGGTTGCAAGCTAAGTGGGCTTAACCTTGGGGAAAACTTTGTGGTTAAGCGCATTTGAGTTGGAGTAGTGTTGGGATGGGTGACCTTCTAGGAAGGACCAGTGCTTCACCTTTGTGAGAACCACCTAGATGCAATAAGTGCTAAGTGGACCATTCATTATAATGAGATATGGGTTCTTGTGAATCACTACTCATGAAACATGGTTCAATGAGTTTGACCCGAAAAACTACACAGTTGAATCCTAATAGCAATATCATAACTTGGATAAACTTGTCAAAGGATCTATGGGTCCAATGAAATCAATTTCCCATTTTCTAAATGCTATTTGGGATAATACTAGTTGTAAGGGAATTTTATCCCTTGTAGTGGGTCTTCCAATTCTCTAACAAATGTCACAACTTTTAGCATATTATTTTGCATCTTTTTTTAATGTAGGCCACCAAAGTCCTGCCAGCTAAACTTTCTTGGTAGTGGCTTCTTCAAAGTTATGTCTACTAGATATTCCTTCATGTGCTTCCATTAATATATCATTCCTTTCATGATCATATATTACTTGCCAAAGAATATTTTTGATGAGTGTTTTTCACATCACAACACAAACAAAATACCATGTAGTTTATCTCTCTTGAAAGGAAATTTAACCTTTAAGACCCAAAAAGATTACCCCAAGGCTTTGATAGTTAGGTCAAGAGTTTGCAAAAATGACTCAGTGACCTTTAATATATTTATAGTTAACAAGGGGCATTACAATTACCTCACTAGAACTTGAAAATAGGTGTTTTGAATGGTTTGACCTTAATATGAAACCCTAACTACATTTCCAAATCTAAAATATGAAAAATTATCTTTGACATCTAATTTTATAATTTGTATAATTCTTTCTTCTTAAATTATCTCATTGTTCAAAGTAAAATTCAAAAGATAGGGTAAGAGGAAAATAAGTTAAGAAACCCTAAGGACAATGGCAACAATTATTTAATGCTTCATATAGATGGATCACTCATAGAAACCAATTCCTGCTTAATTGGAGTTTGACTCACAATGCCACAAGAATAATGTAATCTTCAATGGTTATGAAATATTTTAAAATCATAAATATTCATTCAAGTACCCGATTCTGGCACAACTCTTGAATAAATCTTTACAATTGAACTAATACCAAATGAGGTCCAAAATCACCATACAAAGAAAATTAGCAAGTCCCAAATGGTATGAAATTTGGTGATCTATCAAATATCTCAACACTTCATCATCATCATAACTAAACTTTATCTAATATTGAAGAAAAGGAACTATGCAAACATAAGAAACCACAAGTAAAACACCAAAATTCAATGCTTTCTTGTATTGATTTCAAATGTTTGGTTACAACTATTCCAATTTAAACTACCTTTACAATGAGATAACATTGCCCCTTTTATAGGCAAGGTCAAAAAAACCTAGGACATTATCAATGGTGGAGATCATCTCAACACCAAGGTTCAAGATTAGATTACCATTTAATATTTTGAGTGCATTAAATATTCATCTTCCATCTACAACTAAATTTAACCACAATATTTCTTGGGAATGACAAAATACTCCCCTCTGATCCTTGAAATAACTTCACATAACCGGTAGACAACTGGAACATAGCTACTAGATAGCTAGCATAAAATTGACATTAAATTCTTAGGGTTGCATTTAATTCTTGTTCACTTTTAGTTGTAGCTTCTGTTACAACTCCCCTGTTTTGAGAAGATAAAACATCCTTCTAGCTCCTTGGGAATATAAGACATCTTGATCATATATGTAGTAATATTTGATTAATGTCTAGGCATAAATCCATATGTAAACACTTTTGGTCAAAACATTCTCCCTAGCAAGTTTGGAATAAATTAGCAACCCATTGTAAATCTAAACGCAATTTCTTATGTGAACTCATTTGGGAATTTTAGTCTTCACTCTAAATAGATAGATACCATAATACATCATTAGCAAGCAACAAATTTCAATCAAAGTTGTATAACTCCTCACATACAAATCATCCCTTGAACTACTCTAATTCCACAACATTATACCAATAACCATAAACTATTAAGAAAACAACTTTAATATTGGATTTTATTACTTAAATACCACTAAATGATATTTGTTGAATATCAATTTTCCTTTCAAAGTATCAATTGTCAAGGTGCAATAAGATACCAGGAAGCATCCACATACTCATTGGAATAATACAAAATTAGACATTTTAATTTGTCAATTACCAAAATCACAATTTGTTGGAGAAAGGATTATTCATTTGATCATTAAATTTCATCATTTGAGATCAATTTTATAGATGCTCGAAATCTTTAAAATATAAAAGTTAAAGAAATTCTACATTTTCCTTCGACCGATCCAAGGCATTCCTTTCATTGATGCTTTTAAGATGAAATAGAGCCCTAACATTCTGACCCCCAATCTAGTTGTCAATTATTCAAAGATAGCCTAACACACTTGCCAGCAACAATCATACTCATATAATCATCCAAAAATAGGTACGATCGAAACCATGAATAAACACAATAAAATCTCCATATCAGATCGATAAACACAATGTATAAGGACCGATACTGCCTGAATGATTCTTCATAATTGAAAAAGCATTAGAAATGATAGTAATCCAGAGTTTAGTAAATAAGATAGAATGGGACAGGAGCTTTTTTTGCAAATTGAAGGATTTTGGGCACCTTAGTGTTAGTATTAATTCAACTGTTCATAGCTGTAGGTGAAGTCGGTAAATGCATTTATTTTGGAACTCTTAAGACTCCTCTGTATTAGGATTTCTATCTTCTAGTTTACTCTTTCTGTAGCAATTGCAAGAAGTTTCTAGCTAACAGACTTATAAATGTTGTTGTATTCCAATGCATAGAATAGAGTAATATATGTTTTTTCCCTCCAATTTGGGGTTTTGCTCTCTGCTACGTTGTTCTTCATTTCCTCTGCCATAATTGACATGCTATCAGAGCATGGTTATTCTGGGTACTCTTAAGCCCGATAGACCCACAACAACAGATGGAGAGTATAGCTTGATTGTTGAGCCACTGAAAGGTTTCTGAAGCAGTGTTGAGAGTACAAAGGTTGCACTTAAAGCAGCAGCCATTTTGATGACTAGAGGATTCTTGGACCGAAATCCCTAATCCAAACACCCAGAGTTGAAGCCACATGTCCCAGGTTGTGTAAGACTCTTCATATTGCAATGGAGAGTAGCTGAAGTCAAACTCACTGGTAAAATTTTTGTTTGATTTGAAATATCTCTTGAACATTTGAAATATTTGAAGGCCATGGAGTCTTAAGGAACTACAGAGTGTTCAAACAGGAGAACATTTAATATTGAAAGTTTTTTTTTTAAATTATGGCTATTTTTAGTAATTTTCCACAAACTCCCATACTTCTGGGTAAAAATTATGAATTTTGGTCCTTTAGAATGAAGTCTTTCCTGCAAGCCTAGGAATGTTAGGAACCAGTTGAGAAATGGCTACACAGAGCCCACTCCAGCTGACTTAGCTGCAATGACTAATGCTTAGAGAAAAGCAATCGGAGATCAGAGAAAGAAAGAGAATAGGGCAAAATGTTGGATCCAGAATTCTATTGATGATTCTATTTTCTCAAAAATCACAAATGCAGCAGCAGCAAAAGAGGCTTGGGTTATTCTCAAATCTGCATATGAGGGTAATGACAAAGTCAAGACAGTCAAACTCCAAACCTTGCAAACATAGTTTGAAACACTAAAAATGTCTAACTTAGAAAATGTTGATCAGTTTATGACCAGAGTTATGGGCATTGTAAACTAGATTACGATTAGTGGTGAAACCATTGAAGATCAAAAGATTGTTGAAAAAGTCCTTAGAAGCTTGCCAAGGAAATTTGAAATGGTTGTAATAGCTATTTTGGAGTCCAAAGATCTCACTACTTTTTTAGTAGAAGAGCTAATTGGATCACTTTTGTCACATGAGGCTAGACTAAATCTGGAAGAAGAGTCTTTGGAACAAGCTTTCAAGACTCAAGACTCTTTCAATAGAGGTAGAGCCATAGTAAATAGAAGCAGAGGCAATAGAGGGAGAAGCAATAGAGGCATATCCAGTCAACATGAAGAAGAAAGGTCGACACAAGAACAATCAAGGTAGTCTAGAAACTCTCAGAATTCGACACAAAAAGGAAAAAAATGGACTAATAAATCCAAAGTCCAGAGCTTCTACTGCAAGAAATTTGGACACTATGAATCTGAATGTAGAAAGAAACATTCAAACCAAAACAATGGTAGGGCACATGTCTCCAACAATGAAGGAGAATCTTCTGAAGCAAGGTTTCTTTCTTGCCATATTTCTGAACACAATCACACCAAAGACTGATGCAGTCACGATTGGAGGGTCTTCAAAGAAAACTATCCAACCATGCAGCAAGAACAACACAGCGGAAAATAACTCAAGGTAAACAAAGCATAACAGAAACAATCTTTATTAACTCAGAGAATTTCCATGTACATATTCACCAGCAACATGCGAGCTTTACAGATTCGACACGCAGGCCTGATTACACAGCATAAAACTAAACCCTATCCCAGACCTATATCCACCCATAAAACTCCTTATAGTGGCTTCTAAGATCTACCCGACACTCTACTGCCCCCAAATGGTTTAAGACATTGATATATATATATATATCGAAGCTCTAGAATGATCTGTGTTGGCCAAGGGTAAAGAAAATCCAACAAATAAAATGTAACATGTAGAAAATAACCCAATCGGCCACATCATTGATGATTTACAAATTTAAATGCAATTTCATGGTGCGGACCCAACGAAAAGATCGAACACAAGCCCAAGAACATCAGAAAATACACCGATAAGATCCACAAACAATGGGAATGATCCACAATAATCCACAATTGCCGACGAAGAACATGTGACGTGTAGAACACAGGTCCGCTTACTCCAAAGATTTACGTTTGGTGAATGCATAGAATGAGGTGCTGACCCAAAGAGGGATCACTCATCGACCCAGGAACATAGAATGATGTGCAAGAGAGATCCGCGAACAATGGAAAATGATCTTTAGGCCCGAAAACATGAAATTGCATGCCAAAAAGGGAATAACAAGAACAACTTAAATATTTTTGGGTGATGCAAGATTGCCACAACCTAAGGATGCTCCTGCATCAAACACCCCTGGTGAGAAAAGATGTTCCATGAAAGGAACTCATGAACATCTGACAAGAACCGGGATATGGATCCCATGCTCATTCCTAATCCAAATGTCTTATTTGTCTGTACTTTTCTTCCTCCTAACCTCCTCTCCTTCCTTTGCCAAATCCTTCAATTTCTTCTCTTCATCTCCTTTTCCTTGCCTCATATCTGCACATGGTAGTAAGGGACATTTACCACCACTCACTTTCTTCCGCTCTTCTGATCTACCTATCCTGTACGGCTCCATCTTATTTGCAACCAAAGTCTTCTGCTACAAAACTCTACCCCTACATTCTTCCAGTACCATCTCACTATCCACAAGGTTCCCCTTCAAACCTATGCCATCCTCTAGTACAATCTCTGCATCCTACTCTTAGCTCTGCAACTCTTTACAAGACTCAAGTTCCTTACTCCCTCCTCTTTATTCTTCAAGGAAGCCAAAGTAAAATTTTGTCCATCCTTCTCTACAGTAATCAAATTCCTTCTGCAATCATATATAGCTCCTCTATCAAATTGCCAAGCTCTACCCAACAGAACATGACAAGCACTCATAGACAAAACATCACACAAAACTTCATCTCAGAAGGGGCCAATATTAAAGTTCACCAAGCACTGCTCATTCATCTCCACTACATGATCATCTTGTAACCAACTTATCCTATAAGGACAAGGATGTGGAAACTTTTTCAAACCAAGTTTCTCCACCATCTCCTCAGACACCAAGTTATTAGTACTTCCACTATCCACAATAACCTTACAACACTTACCTCCTAATTTGCACACAGTCTGGAAAAGATTCTTCCTTTGCAAAGTTCCATTCTCTTCCCTGCTCTGCCGCATCAAGACTATCCTAAGCATAAGAGATTCTCCCTATTCTAGTTCTATCTCATTAGTTACCTACTCTTCATGTGCTATGAAATTCTTTTTACCAATTCCCCTACTTGATCCCTCAAGACACTCAAAAGATCAATGTCCAGTTTCTCCACACTTGAAACATTTACCCAAGAATTCCTTGCTGCCATTTCCTCTCCTCTATGCCCTTTGGTTTGGTTCTTTACTCCACTTAGATCTTGGTTCTTCTTCACTTGTCTACTTCTCCTCGCTGCTACTCATCTGCCCCTCTTTCCCTCTAGGGTTATTCTGATGTCTTTTCTTCACTTTATCTTCCACCTTAAGAGCATATTGAAAGGCATCCTCAACTGTGGAAATCCTCAACATACTCATCTCATCTTGAATGTTAAACCTAAGGCCATTTATTTACCTTGCCACCTCCTCCCTAATCATCTCTCGATGTCTAGATCTAATTGTCATCTTGTAAAATTCCTTGGTATACTCTTTCACATTCATGCCCTTCTATTTCAGGTTCTGCAACTTTTTGAACAATTCCAACTCATAGTCTTCTAGAATTAATTTATCCTTCAGCCTTGCAACCATCTGCCTCCATCGAGTGATTCTCATTTCACCATTTTCCACTCTATCCTTCTACAACCCTTTCCACCATAAAGCAGCATGCCCTTTTAACTTTGTTGGTGCCAGTTTAACCCTTAGCAAGTCTCTAATATCCTCAAGCTCAAAATAATCTTCCAACTCTCCTATCCAGAATATAAAGTCTTTCAGATTTAATGTACCAGAGAAATTAGAAACCTCCACCCTATGACTTTTACTTACTTGTGCCACTGCTCTCAACAATCTCTCTTCTCTCTCATCTATCAGTCCTTCAGCCTCTTCAGCCTCAAGTTCTTCTACAACTTCTTCATATTCATCCTCCGGTTCAAGGTTTCTCCTCAAACCATCCAAGAGGTTCCAGATCTCATTCCTTGTCTCATTTCTAAAGTCGTCCATCAGCTGTTCCATTCTTATAGGGTTCATCCTTCTCGATGACATCTCTCCCCCAACTCGGTGCAACGGCCTCAGCTCGGTGATCTAACTACAAGGTTTCAATTTCCTCTCACTTGGTGATCTATTGAACACACTTACAGCCTACCTCAAGTCAGTGAGTTGTTCACCCAAGGAATGCTACAAGGACCGCAACCCACTCAAGGTTTGTAACCAGCTCTCATCTCAAGATTCGCAGGTTCACAACCTACTCTAATACCATCTGATGCAATCATGGTCGAAGGGTCATCAAAGAAAACTATCCAACCATGTAGCAAGAAAAACACAACGGAAAATAACTCAAGGCAAACAAAGCATAACATAAACAATCTTTATTAACTTAGAGAATTTTCATGTACATATTCACTAGCAACATGCCAGCTTTATAGATTCAACACACAGACCTGATTAGATAGCATAAAACTAAACCCTATCCTGGACCTATATCTGCCCATAAAACTCCTTATAGCGGCTTCTAAGATCTACCTGACACTCTGCTGGCCCCAAATGGTTTAAGACATCAATATCTATATATATTTATATATCAATAGGAGCTCTGGAATGATCCGTGTTGGCCAAGGGTAGAGAAAATACAACAAATAAAATGTAACGTGTAGAAAATAACCCAATCGGCCACATCATCAGTTATTTACAAATTTAAATGCAATTTCATGGCGTGGACCCAACGGAAAGATCAAACACAAGCCTGAGAACATCGAAAAATACACCGATAAGATCCGCAAACAATGAGAATGATCAACAATGATCCACAATCGCCGACGAAGAACATGTGACGTGTAGAAAACAAGTCAGCTTACTCCAAGGATTTACATCCGGTGAATGCATAGAATGAGGTGCAAACCCAAGGAGGGATCACTCATTGACCCAAGAACATAGAATGATGCGCAAGAGAGATCTGCAATCAACGGAAAATGATCTTCAGGCCTGGAAACATGAAACTGCATGCCAGAAAGGAAATAACAAGAAATTAAATATTTTTGGGTGATGCAAGATTGCCACAACCCAAGGATGCTCCTGCATCAACATGTCTCCAACAATGAAGGAGAATCTTTTGAAGCAATGTTTCTTTCCTGCCATATTTATGAAGATAATCACACCAAAGACCTAAATGGTTGCTGGACAGTGGCTGCAACAATCATATGATAGGTAACAAAGATTTAATTTCATGCATTGATACTTCTATGAATTCTAAAATTACTATTGGTGATGATTCTCGTGGAAAAGTGCAAGGGAAAGGAATTGTGCCTATTCTTACTAAACAGAATCAGCAAAAAAACATACATGATGTCTATTATGTTCCAAACTTGAAACACAATCTCATAAGTGTAGGAAAATTGATGGAACATGGCTATGATATAATCTTTAAAGGTACAACTTGTATTTTTGATAAACCTCCCAGTAGAAGACTTATAAAAAAGATTGAAAGGACCAAGAATAAAATGTTTCCCCTAATTCTTAGGAGTGTCATTTTGTCACATTCATTTTCCCACAATGTCACAAACATGAATGAGTCACAATTATGGCATTCTAGGTTTGGTCATCTTCCCTTTAAGAGTCTTATTCTTCTTCAAAAGTAATCTATGACTAGTCAAAGGCCTCCCTATTTTAAAATCACTTGATAGTCAATGTGAAAGTTATATTCTTGGAAAGCATAAGAGAGATAGCTTCCCATCTTCCTCCAATAGAGCAAAAGAATACTTAGAGCTAGTCCACACAGATCTATGTGGACCAATGCAAACTCAATCCATTGGTGGTAGCTTTTATTTTCTAACCTTTATTGATGACTTTAGTAGGAAAATCTAGATTTATTTTCTCAAGAATAAGTCTGATACTTTTTCAAAGTTCAAACAGTTCAAAGCTAAAGCAGAAAAACAAAGTGGTAAATATATAAAAGTGCTCAGGTTAGAAAGAGGGGGAGAATATAACTCAAAAGATTTCATAGACTTTTGCAAACAACATGGCATCATTATGCAAACCACAACAAGATATACTCCACAACAGAATGGAGTAGCTGAAAGGAAAAATCAGACCATTATGAATATGGCCAAATGCATGCTCAGAGAAAAGAATTTGTCTAATGACTATTGGGAAGAAGTTGTTGCTAATGCAGTTTATATTTTAAATGGATCTCCTACAACTAGTGTTCAAGGAAAGTGCCACAAGAGGCTTGGTTTGGTACAAAGTTGAATGTATCTCATTTTAGAATTTTTGGTTGCATTGCATTTGCACACATTCCAGATGAGCTAAGACATAAACTTGATAATAGGAGTGAAAAGTGAATCTTTGTAGGCTATTGTGAACAATCAAAAGCCTATAGACTCTACAATCCTATCACCAAGAAATTCATGGCAAGTAGAGATGTCAAGTTCTTTGAGAATAAATCATGGAGTGATCAAGAAAATGAAACTTTAATGGTCCAAATCCATTGCAACTATTTGATGAACCTTTAGTTCAACAAGTTCATCCACCAAGGCTACCAAGATTGCAGGAACAAGGTCAACAACAACACTTTGGAAATGGTACTTCTCCTAGTAGTGATTCATCTTCTTCTATAGACAATCAAAGAACTAGAAGCATAAGGGGAATATATGAGCAGGAAAATGCAATTGAACAACAAGATCATTTTTCCTTTCTTTCCTATTAGCCAACCCACTTTGAAGAAGCAGTAAAAGAAGAACATTGGGTTGATGTAATGAATCAGGAAATTGAAGCCATAGAAAAGAAAAAAACTTGGGATCTTTTTGATCTACCAAGTGACAAAACCAGCATTGGTGTGAAGTGGGTATATAAGACAAAGCTGAATGACAAAGGAAAGATAGAAAAACATAAATCAAGGTTGGTTGCCAAGGGTTTCTCTTAGCAACTTGGCATAGACTATGGAGAAACCTTTGCTCTAGTAGCAAGGTTAGACACAGTCAAAACTATTTTGGCTATTGCAGCTCAAAATAAATGGAAGGTTTTCCAAAT
>VDFB02358134.1:237827627-237948474 GCA_007258455.2 Sequoia sempervirens
TATGAGTATTGTGTGAGACAAAAGTTGTATCATCCAAGCACAAGATGATTTGAGAAGAAATCCATGCAAACATAAACGAGGAATATGTGCAGATATAAAAGATGTGTATATGCAGATATTGAAGAGGAGTATATGCAACTGTAAAAGGGAACAAGTACAGATTGAAGAGAAGATTATAAAGAGTTTAATGAGAGATTGTGATCAGTTTTGTAAAAAGAGACTGTGCATCATTTGGATCAGATTTGTAAAGGAAGAACATTGTGTGATTTGGATCAGATTTGTGAAGGAATATATCCCTTGAAGAATGTTGGATCAAATTTGTGAAGGAGAATCATAGCAGATTTGGTGCAAGTTGAAGGACATAATTGAGCAGATTTATGAAGAGTCTATGGGCATATTTGTGAAGACTACATGAACCAGATTTGATAAGAGATATAGACAGTTTGGATAAAGGTAAATATTTGATGAATGCAAAATTGACAAAGAACATGCAGATTTGAAAGAAGTATAAGCAGATCTAAAAGGAATACATATGGAAGTGATTGTATCAATTTATTAAAGCAGCATTGTATGAAGAATTGAAAAAGAAAATATATGAAGATATTTGGAGATCATTCAAGGAAGATAAATTCAAGAGGAAGAGTGGTATCGAAGAGGAGATCTTAATTGTCCATCATCCATCGAAGAAGCAACATTGAAGGTGGAACATTATTTTTGAAATTATTATCTTTTGCCGAGTTAGTGCTTGGCAAGTGGGGGTTAGTGCCTCTAGTAGGTTGGTGCCTACGAACTTTAGGAGTTGGTGCTCCTTGTAGGTCGGTGCCTACTAAATTAGAGATAGGAGTTGATGCTCCTTGTGGGTTAGTGCCTACTAAATTGTGAAAGTTGTTGATTCAAGTAGGTTGGTGCCTACACTCGTTGTAAAACTTACATAATTCATAAAGTACATTATTTGTACCGTGGTTTTCTCCCATAAGGGTTTCCACTTAAAATCTTGGTGCCAACTTGTTCATATTGTTATATTCTTGAATGGTTGATATCGTGCTAGGGACTAAAGTTGACTAAAGTTGAGAGGGTAAAAATTTGTTAATATACTGATTCACCTCACCCTCCCGCCCCCTCTCAGTATATTTTTGTGCTCTTCAAGGTCCCCATTGAAATAGGGACACACAATGGTCTCAAGTTGTCATGCTAAATCTCTCCAACACCAAGTTCACATGTTACTCTAGCCCAACCAAAGTCTTTTGTTTGCTCTATCTATTATCATCTTCATACCCAAAATGAACTTGGTAGCCCCTAAGTCTTTCATCTCAAATTGTGCTACAAGTTGAGACTTCAATTCACAAATCATGTCGTTACCATTACCCAAAAACAGCATATCATCATGTGATGTTCCCATTTTTTCTTAAAGCCCAATTTAATTATTTAAATATTGAATTTCATTATTTAATTAATTAATTTTATTTGGACTTTATAAAAGTTATTGATAAATGATAAATATTTGATACTTTATAAAGTCTTTATTCCAAATTAAAAATTGATTGTGTTGCCATAATGCAAAAATGAATTAGTTGCCATAACAGAAGGTGATGGTCTTTATTAAGACATTTGAGCGAATTCAGAAATATCACAGAAGAATGAAGAATGTCTGGTTTTGATTTTTGCACTGGGAACGACAACTCTCAGGCAATTTGGTAACCATTCAGGACGTAGCCCCTGAGATGGTTAATTTCATAATCTTACCAATTGATTGTGTAATCGGTCGATATCAGAAGGAAAGCATTGCAAATGAGTTTGATGCTCAGTTAGTTTGTGTTGGTGTATTGACGGGGAATATCGAGGTGATATGTAGAAGAGCCATTAGTAGTGTTTTACCGTCTCGCTTATTCATCGATAATCATTGAAGAGAAATCACATTAACTGTTGGTGCACGTTATTGCTTGAGGTGTTGGTATACATACTCCGAATCTATTTCAGTGTCATAAACCTATGGATATATCTATTCTAGAATTTTATCGTGTATTATTGGATATGGTTGATTGCAAGATTGATTACGAGAGTGATCATTGTTAAAGGCCAAATTATAATATTTTGGAGGAATCGGGAGTAGGTGTTTGCGATGCCAACAGCATTTGCAGAGTTTGGAGACAACTCGATATCGGATAAGAATATAGCCATTGTAACAGGTATTGTTTCTTGGGTGTCGCTTTGAGTCTAAATACAAATACTTTGGAGCCGACTCCTGTAGTACCTTGCTGGACGATTCATAACTCAAAGACGGGAATGGTTATATTTATTATTGCAGGAGTTTGTTCTTATGATGCTCGTGGGACAACAACCTCTGCCATTGACATGTTACTTCACTGACTGGCATTTGGGATCATCCTTTATTGAAGGTTGCCTAGAGAAGTCTAAGTTGCCCTTCCATGCAACGGGGAGTCTTGGAGATTTATATGTAGCCGCTATCTGTTTGCCTCATACGATAAGACTTGAAGGGCGTTTGTCTCATATGCATCTCACTGTTGGATCTTTTGTATTACCTGGCGGGATTTGAATCTTGGAAGGCTGGCGTTTTGTATGTTCATAACACTTCAATACATACGGGCTGATGCACATAGGATCACGGGTATGAAAATTGATCCATGTAATCTTATATTTTAAAGAACTTTGTATCGTTCCTGCCTTTCTTGTATATTATGGTTTGTTGGGATAATCTGTAAGGCTACCGTAAAGCAAATTGTGGATTGTAGGGTCTTAGTAATATTCTGTGCAAAAACACAATTTCTTGTTGAATGGAGAATGTTTGCTATTGGTATTGTGTATGAAGTGCTTTGTTCCTTATTTCACTATCGACATTGGTATCTCTCTAATTCTCTTCAGATTGTAACAACTGGAAGATGTATTGAAACAGTATTTTCCTGAGACTTGTAAAGTTCAGTTTTTTCATATCTCAATCTGAATTGGAAATGATTTGAACTATCTTTGTTCAATGTCATACTGAGTGTTCCATCATATGTGTGAAAGTGTTTATCAGATTGTATGTTCATTATTATTTTGAAGATTATCTTGGTGTGTGATGCAATGCTCCTAGTTTAGTAAAAGAGGAACACCTATCAAACTATCAAATCACATAATATCCAGAAGGGGGATATTACACATCGGCATATAATGTGATGACAAGTAAACAATTACTATTCATCGTATGACACATGCAATGATCAAATTTGGATCTTAGAAACTCCAATCCCAACACAAAGTGTTCAAACTTTTGGCACCACATCCGACGTGGTCGTTTGGACCATAAAAAGATTTCTTCAACTTACAAACCAATTTTTTTTTTACATTTTTCAATGTAGTGCTTTGGTTGTGTCATATCAATTTATTCCTCCAAATCACCACAAAGGAAAGTTGTCTTCACATCCATTTGCTCAACCTCAAAATCAAAAGCTGCTACAATAGATAATAAGAACCAATTGGCAACTAGAAAGAAAATCTCACTATAATCAATTCACTCAACCTAAAAATGTCCCTTCATAACCAATCTAACCTTATACTTCTCAACATCGCCATCAGAATAAATTTTCCTTTTGAACAACCATTTACAACTAACGGGTTTCAAACCACCAAACATAGGTACTAAGTCCTATGTGTGATTTTCTTCAATGCAGCCATCTCTTCATCCATAGCCACTCTCCAAAACTCATAATCATCCATACCCAATGTTCTTGCACAGTTCTAATCTCATTTGTGTTAGTAATCAAAGCAAAAATACATATCCAATCAAGAGGATTATACCCATCTAGTTATTGTCTATGCCAAGTGCACCTCCTCAAGAGTTGAGGTGGAGGTTTAACCTCCTCTTTAGAATTCTCAAATCCATCTAAGCTCTCCTCTTCAAGTCCTTTATGGGATTCTAGTTCAACCTTCTTAGCCTTTGGGGGTAGTTGAACTCTTTCTTTTCATCTTTCTTTGACAACAATAATGTGGAAGAAGCTTTAACTTCTTTAAAGATAACATTGATGTTATACAAAAATATTTTGGCCATAGAATCACAAAGCTTGTACCCTTTCACACCAAAGCCATAGCCAATGAAGATATATTTTACAGTATTGTTCTCCAACTTAGACTACTTCTCCCTAAACACATGTGCATATGCCACACAACTAGAGACTCAAAGATATCTCAATGAAGGTTTTTTGTGCAACCACACCTCCATAGGTGTCTTCTTGTAATATCCCCAATTAGGGATATTGTATATTTCTAATTTATTTAACTCCATGAGTAAACAATGTTTAAATCTTACTTCAAATAAAGTTTACTGCAACAAATAATATACTTATGCAAAAATAAATGATAAACCCTTGCAAAATGAACAAACGACACAACAGTTTACAAAACGGTTAATCTTCTTATGACAATGAGATTTACACTTTAAAATAATTCAGTTTGCCAAAACTTTCAAGAGCAATTGCAGCAATATTATTATCGTAAATATAGCAAATGTATAGCAATAGAATTACAATTCCTAGGTGCTAAGAGAGCTGCCTAAATCTCAAACAAACGAGCGATGTAGGAGCCACCCAAATAGCAAAATAGTGTAGCCCAAATACATCCTTGTATGAGACTACCACGACTAGTTCAAGGGTTTCCATCCACTAATTAGCTATGGAAATCAAGGGGTTTCCTTCCTTCAATATCCAATTATAGATGAACAAGATGTCCATTTTATTCGAATGAAAACAATGGACAAGCAAGCATGTCTTCTCTCAAGGCTTGACTTAATTAAATATGCAATTTTCAAATTATTTTCCTTTCCCTCCAAAATACTGTTGCAAAGACAGTTGTCATTGCACCAAAAGATCGACCTGTTAATGCTCAATACAACCACTAGAGTTAATGAATCCACGGGAAGCGGTTAAGCCATGTCATGAACGAGACCAAGGGCGCACACCTTGCAACAATCCCCCCCCCCAAACGCAAGCGAGGGGTTCAAACTCGTGACCCTGGCTCTGATACCAATTGTTGCAAAGACAGTTGTTGTTGCACCAAAAGATTGACCTGTTAATGCCCAAATACAACCGCCAGAGTTAATGAATCCACAGGAGGCGGTTAAGCCATGTCACAAACCCGAGCACTACGCCGCACAGCACAAGGAGACCAAGGGCGCACACCTTGCAACAAATACATCCACACTAAATCTTTGGCCAAAATCATTATTAAAATGATCAACTTATTACATAACACCCACAACCCCATAATTAGGACATCCATTGTAAACACTGTTCCCTAGGTTACTTTCCCTAAACCCATAGGAAATGAAAATGGGCTTACGAGTCAATCCAAAATCTTATGGAAAAAGGGGAAACGACAATCTTCCTTCCCTAAGATTGCATGCCCTCAAGCAATTCAATTTTGGATGCTTCAAGATGTTAATTCCTTCCCATGTAGCATCTTCAGTTGGACAATCCTTCCACCTCTTCAAATACTTGCTAATGGTTCTATTCCTCAACTTCCTTTTGTAAGTGTCCATAATAGCTTCTAGTATTAGAATGAGTCTTCATCATCCAAAGGTGGCAATTATTTGGAAAGTACAACGTGCTTCCCAATGCCTTTGTAAGACAAGAAACATGAAAAGATGTTGCAGATTCTACCATTCTCAAGTAGCTCTAGTCCATAGGCTACTTCTCCTACCTTTCTTATAATCTTGTAGGGACCATAGAATCTAGATTTTAGCTTCTCTACTCCTTCCTTCTTCAATAAAGATTGCCTATATGGTTGCAGCCTTAAGTAAACCTTGTCTCCAACTTCAAAAACTATTTCATTACGTTGTTGGTCTACATAGAGTTTCTACTAGTTCTAGGCATGTTGAAGATGGTCCTTGAGCGATTTCAATACCTCTTGACTTTGCTTGATCATATCTTTTGCTCCAAGCACCCTATTTAGTATGATTGCAAGATCCACAAAGATTAGAGTAACATATCCATACAAAACTATGAAAGGTGACATACCTATGGGCCTGTGGTAGGAGGTGTTATAACAATGTTCTCCCAAATGAAACCACTTGACCCAAACTGTTTGCTGCCTAGAATTATAATTCCTTAGGTACCTTTCAATCTATTTGTTGACAATTTCAACTATCCATTTGTCTGGGGGTGATAACTCATGCTAGGGGTGAGCTCTATTCCTGCCAAACAAAACAATTCTTGCTAAAAGTGACTCAAAAACCTATTGTCCCTGTCACTAACAATGTTCTTAGGTAACCCATGTAATATTAAAACCTCCTTGAAGAATAAATCAGCACTTTGGAAAGCCTTGAAATCAAAGGATATGTCATAAGTATGTGCATGCTTGGTGAGTTTGTCCACCACAACAAAGATGTAGTCTTTGCCTTTGAGCTTGGGTAACCTAGTGATAAAGTCCATAGATATACTTTTCCATTTTTGCTCAAGAATGGTAATGGCTATTGTAGGCTTGCGAGATAGAATTGTTATGTTGTCAAGATGAGCATTCCTTAAATGTGCTTGAGCACATCCCCTTTCATTCCTTTCCAAGAGAATCCCTCTCTAATTTGTTTGTATGTTTGAAAATACCTCAGATGCCCAACCAATGGAGTATCATGCATGGCTCTTAAAATCTTTTCCTTCATTTTTTATTCTAGGATCAAATATATCCTCTCTTAATGCAGCATTAGGTTTACACAACTTTGAACCTATAATCTTGTACTCTTCCATCCAACAACTTAGTAGCAAAATCGTTCTTGGCAGATTCAAATATGATGGTGGTGATCTAATCAGTAAAGATATTAGAAATGGAGCACAAAGTGGGTCTTCGAGATAATGCATTACCAACTACATTATGCCCACCCTTCACATATTCAATATCAAAATCATATGCCTGCAACTTACTTATCCACTTCTATTGTATGGCGTCCAACTATTTCTGATTGAGAAAGTACATAAGATTGTTATGATTAGTCTAAACCACAAACTTGCCACACATCAAGCATTGTTTAAACTTCACTAAGGCATGCATGATTGCTAGCATCTCCTTACCATAAATAGAAAACTTATTTTCTGCCTCTGTTAGTTTCCTACTCTCAAAAGCAATGGGATGTTGTTGCTGCATCAAAACCACTCCAATGCCCTTAGTGGAAGCATCACATTCCAACACAAAATGAAGTGAAAATTTGGGACAGAAAACAAAGGTGAACACATTACCTTTTTGGTGCAGGAGCACCTCGTTGCTTTCAATCCTCCATGAGGCCTATTTGTAAATAAATGTTTTAGGAAGGCTTAGGGGTCATTTAATAAGGTCTCTCAAGACCATTTTGATGTGCTTATGTCACTTGTTAGGTGTTTGTATAGGTTAAGTGGTCATTGGTGTCAAATTGCCAAGTTTTTGTCATATTTGCAAAAAGTGTAAAAAGATGCAAAATTGCTTGTAAAAGAATATGAAGGGTCAATGTTATGTAAAAGGCATGTGTAAGGTCGTGCAAGACCATCTTCAATGTAATTTGGAGTCCTAAAAGGGGTCAAGTTGCAAAATGTGCAAAACATAAAATGTTGTCAATATGCAATGTTGTCAAAATTGGCAAAAAGGCAAAATTCAGGTCCTGAGTTATCGTTACGGCTGGCTTCCATATTTTTAGGATGTTGGTTTCTATTTTTTAGGATTATAATAGCTAGGTGTGTCCTTTATTAACTTATGAGTTCCATATGTAACCTTGCCAAGGAAAATCACTTCAACCTGATGTACTAAGGCTCAGTGATTGTGGCAAGGACTCACAAATCCAACTCTGAGTCATACTTGGGAGTCTGCAGCCTTGACTCGCAGACTTGGCCAAACCCAATTAAACTCATGAATATACCAAAATCTGCAAGTATTGCATGTCAAACCCAATCAAGTCTCTGAAAAAACAGAAAATCAACTGGAAATTTCCAGTTGATTTTCTGTTTTGTTTGAAAATTTCAAGTTGATTTTCTGTTTTTCAGAGACTTGACTGGGTTTGACATGCAATACTTACAGATTTTGGTATATTCATGAGTCTAATTAGGTTCGGCCAAATATATATATGTATATATCACAAAACAGCTTGCTAATTTTTTGCCCAGTATAAATCTCAAAACTATATTTCCACCCCAAACAATCTTGAATACAGTCTTTTACTCTCATTATTGCCTGATCTATTAGCTCTCTTAGACACACACAATTTACATATCAAAAAAATTGGATAACTTCAGTAATTATTAATTAACCATAGGAGTTTGCCTTGTTCTTGCAAACCTATATACAGCTTCCCTACAAGTTTCACAGATATTCTAGGCTTTTCAGTAGGGCTCTATCTATGAGTTGCTGGTTATCTGTCTAAATTGCCCCTACCTTCGTCCCCACATTATCACACAGCCTTGGAATTCCTGGAAATTGATAAATGTTACCCAGACACACCTCTCTTCGAAGAGATATAAGGACCCTACATTAGAAGAGAGTAATTTATGTTATACATTCCTACTTCTAGATATTGAGGGCTTGGGCTCATAAATTATCTCTCACGTTTTAGATTTATTAGAGGGCTTACATTTCTGAATTGCATTCACATGTTATTGTTCCCACAGAAATTGGGAAAGTTGTGAATAATGCATTCTATAATCCTACTCTTGATTTACTTATTAAAATACAAAAAAAAAGTTAGATCTTAATTGTTTTATTGCTTAATTATTGTTCATCATTAGTAGCATAAAATATATGGTTGATTGAACCTAAACCCTAAACCCTAAATCTTTCATTTTTTATGTCTCTGTTAGATCTTTAACCTCTTAGTGTATAGTGGTGCCCTACGTGACAACAAACCTTAATCATTGTAGATTTTGTAAAAAGTCTTAGTTGCTCGCTTGCTTGTTCGTACAACTACTTTCAGCAGCTTATGATTATTCCAATTTTTCATATGATTATTCCAATTTTTCTTATGATTATTCCAATTTTTCAAACCACAGAACTAACACGCACAAACTACATAATGAAACTTACGCTCTACTAAAAGCTACTAGAGCAAATAGTATTATGGTTGATCTAAGGGGGTCTGAGGCTCAACTTTGATAAGAACAAGATGCAACATGAAAGCAAGACCCTCGGTATCATTGCTAGCATTTCTACCCTATCCTTACTGTTAAGCTTAACCAAGCTCTGGGCACTTAATATTTCTATATTGATTTAAAAATATGATATTACAAGGGTTTTCAGCGCAATATTTACCTGGTTCATCTGTACCATCAGCGCAATCACAAAAGTTGTCGTTAAGACGGTCGCGAGGAAAAGTTTTCGAACCATCTTTGCACATAATTCTCGTTGATTGGAAATATTCTTTCTCTGCAATTCATTTACTACTGTGTGAATGTCACCGTTGCAAATGGAATTAGAGATACTAATCAATGGGTGTAATAAAAGTAAAAACAAATTCAATTTTTAAGAAATCAGAGAGGTGGGAAATGAAGTTGAAGTACCTCGAGGATCGATTCCTAGCAATCTGGGTATATAAAGGGAATATCCAGTAAATGCAAACAGTCCAAGGAGGAGCAACGCCTGTGCATTCATTGAATGAATTTATAATAGACTCGCCACACAATTCGCTGGAGGAAAGTTGCAGGATGTACAGCGCTCAAAAATTCTAGCTTGAATTTGAGTCTCCCCAAAGTTTTTGGTGTTTCAAGAGTAGACTAAGAAATTAAATTCAACTGATAACATTTAAATTGTCCTAATACGGCAAAGACTAAGTGAAGGAGCAGAGCAACTAGGTATTATTTATGAAAAGAAATCAAATTTCAAAAAATAGAAGCATCTTCCTGTAGTTAAAGGCCACCTGTATTAACATATGGTTGCACGCTTAGCCAATCCGTACGCAGGTAGTAACTAAATCCCGCTGGATTATAATGGTTATTAAATTGTCCTTGTATGCTTGACTCAGATATTTTTATTGATATGTAATTATTAAAGCTTTGAGAGGGAGGCCTTGAATTTGATGGTCTATTTGACCCTTTTTTCAATTTTAGATGGTATATATAGCTTTAAAATTTATTACACCGTTGCTATATTTTTATTAAATCATAAAAAATTATTATAAGCAAAATATAATATACTATTTTAATTTAAAATATATATTATTTAATAATTTTTATTATAAAAAGATAAATTAATTTAGAATAGAATATAATTTTTTTAAATATTTTTTAATATGAATTTAGAAATTTTTGACATTTTTATAATAGTTATATTTTTTATATTAATAGATGTGATTTATAATATTATTATAAAAATATAAAGTGATAATCAAGCAAAGCAATACAATATGGTGCGAAGTGGAGCAGGCTTGTAAAGTGGTGCATGAGCGAAAGTTGGCAAAGCAGGGAAGGCTAGTGAGATTTTGAAGAATGATGGTGAGCGCTAGAGGAGAGTTGATAGTGCAAAGATATGTTGGGGGGATGAAGCGGTCAAGGAAAAATTGATGGGTTCGCAACAGGATCATCAGCCTCAATGGGTATTTGCAAAAGGGCGATGGGTGGACAAGTGCCACCCATTTTATTGGAAAAAGGAAACAAATCTCGGGGATGGAAGCACCCCTGCTCGCAAAAGGCATGATACCCTTTAATCACCTACAACCGTGGAAGGATTGGGAGCAAATTGAAAAAGGCATGATTCACCAGATTCGTCGCATAAGCATAACAAAATTTGGAATCGGCCATATTCAACTCACTAGCAAAAGTCAAGGAGGCAAAAGGGTTGGGAGGAGTGGCTAGCCCGTAGAAGACCAGGAAAAATTGAAGGGCCAAGAAAGTGTGGAATGTTCAGTGGCCTGAAGAGAGTCAGGCTTTGGTGGAAGAGCGCATCCCTAATCAAAAAGTTGAAGGAATGTTGGAAATTGATGTCACTGAGGAAATCAAGGCACACTTGGCTATTCTTAGGGATTTTGCATTCATATGTCACTTCATTGGTGGTATGCCTGATAGAGCCTCGATCAAGTGTTGGATCAAGGAGCAGTGGGAAACAGAAGTCCTAATAAGGTTCCTGCCAAAAGGTTTCTTTCTGGTAATTTTCACAAATGAAGAAGTGAAAAAGCAGGTCACAAAGGGCGAAATGTGCTTCATGAATGATATTCCCTTATACATGCAGCCCTGGAATCAAAACTTTGATCCAATAAAAATGAGGCCATATGATCAACCTATTTGGATCAGGCTCTACAATCTCCCGATCGAGTATTGGAGTAGAGATTGTCTGCAAAAAATTGGTCTTTCTTTGGGCTCCCTAATGGAGATTGACATGAGTATCTTGGATGGTGACCTATACAAATATGTCAGACTGAAAGTTGCGGCAATTGATACCATTCCTAATAAAAAATTCCTTTTGGTGGATGGGGATCACTGGTTCCAGGAGATTGAAGTTGAAGACTCAAAAAAGTTATGCCTCATTTGTGGAGCTCAAGATCACAAAGAGTCAGAATATACCAAAGGAATGAAGAGAGTTTGGAGGAAGAAACCACATGTGGATATGCCTCCTTCCATCTGCAAGCCCTCTCCTATTGCCTCTAGAGTAAAGAAAACTTAATTGGGTGAGGTTACGAAAGGCGATGTGGCTATGGTACCATCCGAAAAACCCCTTGAGGCATTGAATGATGGGAAGCACCTGGATGACTCACAGTTGAAGTCCCCTCTTTAGGGGAAGAGCCACGATCGAGAGAAAATAGAGGTTGTTGAGGTTGCCTCTTTGGCAAGTGATGATCTCGATTCAAATGTTGACTCGGATGATGCGTTGGATGTCATCAAGGACAGATGCATCTCCCAATCGATTACAAAGCACCTGGATGTCGGAAAAATTAGCACAGTTGGTAACCCCTGAGGAAGGAAATCCTTCAAGCAATTGAGGGAAGAGGAGGTGGCTGCAAAGAAGTTCCCTAGCATTACCAAATTCATAAATACCAAGGGAGGAAGCCCCTCCCTTGGGAAACAATGAAGATAACAACATGGAATGTTTGGGGCCTAAAGGCCCCTAACAAGCAACGCTTAGTTAGGCGTCGTTTACAAAAAAGCACAAACAACATTATTTTGCTACAAGAAACTAAGCTCTCTAGTGAAGAAGGGATGAAATTTTTTAAGTATTGTCGGCATTGGAATGGTTATTCCCAGGACTCTTGGGGTAATGCGAAGGGATTAGGACTAATGTGGAAAGAAGCTACGGTCTCTATGGAAGTTATTGGCTCATCTACAAATTGGTTGGAAGCTAAGGTATTTGATCTTGGTCTTAACTATCACTTTGTGATCATTAATGTCTACAGCCCGACAAAAATGGAGGAGAAAGTTTCTCTTTGGTGCTCGGTGCTAGACTTTGTCCACTCTTAGTTAAGGGACCAATTGATCATTGGTGGAGATTTTAATGCCATTTTGGATTTGTTAAAGAAGAGTGGTGGGGTTAGAAGTGTCTCTCAAGCAACTACATACTTCAGAAGCTTCGTGGCGGAGGCTGGGTTAGTTGACTGTCCTACAAAGAATGGTGTCTTTAATTGGACCAATAAATGCAAGGATTTCACTATTATTGCCGAGCGACTAGATAGATTTTTGGTCTCTATGCTAGAGTGATTTTGGTATGCAAGTCCAAGCTGGCATTCTGCCCGTGTCAATTTCGGACCACTTCCCAGTGGAATTAATGATCATTGATTGGTCGGAACTGTTAAAGACAAGTTTCAAATTCCAAAATATGTGGTGGCGAGATAGTAGCCTTGTTGGCCTACTGGAAAGTTGGTGGAAGGAAGCTAGGGTGGAAGGTTCGATCAGTTTCAAAGTAGTAAAGAAACTACAAATTCTTAAGCAAAAGTTGAAGGTTTACAACAAGGAGAAGTTTTAAAATATTTTTTGTGGAGAAAGCTAAGGTGGAAAATGAGTTGGAAGCCCTCAATGAGAAAGTAATCAAGGATGGCATGAGGAATGATGAATTCTTGAAAGAGAAAGAGTTGAATGCAAAGTTGGTCGAGCTCCTCAAGAGGGAGGAAATTTATTGGAAGGACAAATCAAGGGAGGTTTGACTTAGTGAGGGTGACTCAAATTCTAAGCTCTTCCATGCCTCGGTGCTGCCTAAGAGGGTAGCTAACAAGATAGAAGAAATTCAGACTATGGAGAGTCTCACCACTCGTGGTATGTCTGAGGTGGGCATGGAGGCGGTCAAATTTTTAAAGCACCTACTTGGAGACCAAAGGTTGCAAGCGGATGGTGGTAGTATCTTGGAATCAATAAGCAAGAGGGTAAGCAAAGTTGATAACAATATGCTATGCGGCATGGTGACTAAAGAAGAAGTTAAGGCTGCCTTATTTTAGTTACACTCGGATAAGGCGTCAAGGCCTGATGGATTCACAACAAGATTCTTCCAGTCATGTTGGAGCTTTGTTGGGGACAACCTTTGGAAACTTGTAGAATATTTTTCAAGGACTAAGAGGTTTGTGAAGGATTTGAACAATTCGGTGATTGCTTTGGTCCCAAAAAAACTAAATGCCAATCCTTTAACGATTACAGACCCATTTCATTACACAACACTGCATATAAGGTGATAGCTAAAGTGCTTGCCAATAGACTCAAATTGGTGTTTGGAAAAATAGTTTCTTCAAAGCATAATGGTTTCATTCTTGGGTGGGAAATCACAGATTGCATTCTACTACTATATGAGGTTGTGCATACACTTAAGACAAGCAAGGAGGCGAGGATGATAATCAAATTGGACATCTGTAAGGCATATGATAAAGTTTCTTGGGGCTTCCTTATGAAGGTAATGGAGAATTTGGGATTCGATAGTCAATGGCGCGAACTTATATTCTATTGTATTTCCTCTGTCTATTTCTCAATCTCGGTAAATGGAACACTACACGATTTCTTTCAGGCCTCCAATGAACTCAGGCAGGGTGACCCCATATCACCATTCTTATTTGTGATCATGGCTAAATCTTTAAGTTGTGCCATCAAAAACATATGTCAGCGGTTGGAATGCAAGGGTGTGCGGGTGGCGCCAAATGTGGATCCGGTTACTCATTCACAATTTGTTGATGACACCACTATGCTTGGAGAGGCAAGCATAAGGGAAGTTAGATGTATCAAAGGGGTGCTTGATGATTGATTAAAAAGAACAACCGAGCCAAAAAATGAACAAGGAGAAATCATGTATATACTTCTTCAATACAAGCTTGCCACTGCAAAAGGCCATCACTGCAATATTAGGATTTCAAGTGGGGAAATTGCTAACAAAGTTCTTAGGGGTGAATTTTTTTATGGTGCATGCAAAGCAAAGCACTAGGATGAAGTGGTTGGAAAGTGTAGAAATAAGGCAATGGTGTGGAAGAATAACTGGCTCACATTGGTTGGGAGAATAACAATGGCTAAGGCGGTATTGTCAGCAATCCCGATATATACTATGTCATGTTATGAAATGCCTACGAAGGTAGAGAATGACATGGAAAGGGTCTTGAAGAAGTTCCTATGGGAAGGCTCCAAGAATGAAAAAATAATACTGCTCATAGGTTGGGATATGACATGTAAAGCTAAAGAGAATGGCGGGGTTGGATTGTGAATGATTAAACTCCAGAATATTACCTTGGGCGCCAAATTGGTTTGGAAGATGTACAAGTACCCTAAAAAATTGTGTTGTCGAATCCTACATAACAAATATTTGGAATGGGGGGAGCCCTCTAGAATGTTAACAATAGCAAATTTTGAAGGCGGATTAGTGGTGTGGAAGTACATTATAAACTACAGGCCCTTAATCACCTACCACCTTTCATGGAGAATTGGGGATGGTAGGCAGGCATTGTTCTAGATGGACTCTTGGGATGGCCATAAAAGTTTGGAAAAAATGCTCGATTTGGGTCAATATGTGGACAGGCTACAAGAGTATGGAACCAAGGTGGTGGACTACGTGTGTCAAGATGACGATATGGTAGGTGGTTATTACAAGTGGAAATATGTAGACTCCATACTGCTACTGCAAGAATTGAAAGAGGCAGTGGCTTAGGAACTAACCAACAAAACGGTTAATTTGAGTAATAGGGAGGATGCAATAATATGGTGTGAGGCAGCGTCTAGGGAATACTTGGCTAAATTGGGATACCATATCCAATTAGCTCATAGTGAGGAGAAGATATGGATGGCCATTCTCTGCTAGAAACGTGAAGTGTTGCCCAAAGCTGGTGCCTTCCTTTGGGTGGCCCTTCATCAGCGTTGTCTTACAGGCAAAAGATTAAAAAGGATTGGGATTGTTGGCCCATCTAGATGCGTATTATGTGAGCAAGAGGAGGAAGGCATGGATCACCTATTTCTCACATGTCCAATGGGTGCCTCCTATTGGGATTGGTTGCAAGGGGCCTTTCATCTCCAGGGACCAAGGCAAGTTAAGCTTCAAGAATTTTTGAATAGCTAGCCAATTGCAAATAAGAACGGCTATTGGCATGGAATCTGGATAATGGCACCATCTTTGGTCGTGTGGCATTTATGGAAGGAGAGGAACAGACGCATCTTCAAGGAGGAATCTCTAACTACATGGTCCCGTGGGGGGGCTTGGGCTTCTATTTTCGTGGAGTAGGAGGTCCCATGGAAAAAAAAATTGTGCTATGGGATTGATTGGACTCTCTTTCAGAAAAATAGGAGCCCCTACAGTATAGGGATGAATCTTTCAGTTGGAGAAAATGGGGTGGGGCTAGAAATTTCCCCTATAGCTTAGGAGTTTTGTGTGCCATTTGTCGCACATCTCAAACACAAGACTCCAACCAGAAATTAAAAAATAGAGGGAAAATGAAATTATTGTTGTATTTTTGGCAACATTTTTCATTTTATAGGCATCAACAACTCTGCACAACAGACCATCGACATTCTGCACAGACCAGCAAAGAGCGTCGACAACCTGCAAAGACCAGCAATGAGCATCAACAGATAGATGCATATTAATTTAAGATAATCGGTTTCATTTTTTCTCTCACTGTAAATATTGCTATAATTTTTTCTTGATTTTTTCAAATTGGTTATGTCTGGGAAGATATTGTTCTATTTCTTCAAAGGTGGAGAAGTTAGAGGAGAGTGGCGTGTGATTCTCTCTACAGAGCAAGTGAGGCCTTGAACATATGAAGAGTAAAAACTAATCTCTAGCACAATGCCAAAAGTAATCTCCAGCACAATGCCAATATTTTGCTTGTGTGAAGTCAATTCCAACGATTAAAAGTTGTGAGGAACAATAATAATAAACTTGAAAGGAAATAACATAAGCAAGTAATGGAAACAACTTTAAATGAAAACAAGATTTTCAATGATTTGCATTCGCATATATTTTCAGCGATTTACATTGGCATATATGTTATGAATTTATTTTGTAAACTTTATAACTCTAGAAATAAGGGATTTGTATTCTACAATATGTGCTCGGAATGAACAAAGATTTCAATTTGTTTAAGTGTCTTTTGAGTTTTGTATCTATTCATTTATTGAAAAGAAAATTAGCTTCACTATTATGTTTTCATTGATGTTTTGTATCTATTCATTGTATGTTTGGGTAGCCGAATGGCCCCAATTCAAATATTCGTTCAGGCTGCTATGTTATTAGGACAGAGGGGGATATGGTATTTTTTTTTTCAATGTTAATTTTTGTATTTTTCAAATATTAATTTCTGTTATTTTGATAATTATAGACACAATGCAATGTTGTAAGGAAAAATTTGATTATTTTTTGAATAATGAATGATGGCTATGCTCATTAGTTTAAAAAATAAAATTGAGCTTAAATTTTTAAGTAGAATTGCAACATGAAATTCATGGGACCACCAACTTTCTCAAATTTTAGAGCTTAAAATTTTAAGCAATAGTGCACTACTAAATTCATGGGACCACCAGCTTCCCTATATTTAGGAGCTTAAATTTTTAAGCATAATTGCAACTAGAATCCATGGGACCATGTACTTAAAAATATTCCTAAAAAATCTAAGCAACACCCACTAAAACTTTTAAGGAAGCCCCCCTCCATGGGACCGCACTCTAAGCAGTGATTTGATTGCAAAAATTCAGGGAGCCATCATGGAGACAACAAATAATAGAAATAGCATAGGTGCTAAGGCAAGGTTTACAAGGTGGGATGAGGAGATCCAAAAGGTTTGGTCTGAACTCAAAACTCCCAAGCCCTTGGCACTCGAGATAGGTAAGGCTAATAGGAAGGAAGTGCACTAGTTGCAACTGGTGAGACTAAAATGGAAACTAAATTTCGATGGGGCTACCAAAGGCAATCTCGAGCAAGCTGGTGCTGGGTGCATAATCAGAGACAATTGTGGCCAGTGTGTGTGGGTATTCGTTCTAACAACATTGTTGAGATGGAAGCCTTGGCGTTGGGTTTGGAGGTATGCATTCAAAAAGGTATAGATGTTGTGGAGGTAGAAGGTGATTCACAAATCTATATCCAGACAATCTCCTCAAGAAAATTGACAATTGGATTGGGACGATTAAAATGCTTCTTGGTAAGTTGAATGACTTCTCCCTCGCACATGTATATAGGGCAGCAAATAAAGTTGCAAATCTATTGGCCAATTATAGAGTATCTCAAGACAATTTGGTGTACGTTGATTCCTCCATGGATCGGTGGCTGGGGCTATAGGCCATCTTAGACCAAGACAATCTAGGGCATTGAAGTGACTACCCTAGTGCAATTTCAAGCCCATGACTGGGCGTTGAGATACGTAACTCACATGGTGGTGATAGCTAGCTATAGAAATTATATTTGGTCAGAGATTTGGTTTGGATTCAGAATCTAAAATGTGGTCAGATGCTGCAAATTTTTTTCTTCACAAGTTATATTAGCCCTTGTTTGGTGGAGAGAAATGCACATTTAGCCCATAAGCAGATTGGAGAGCCAAACAAAAAGTAAGGATGGTGCGCTTTTTTGGGCTAAGTTGCATGTGCTCAGAAGAAACTCTCATGAAGCAATGTAGGTGACTCTTCCTAATCCATTGCCAGGGGTGTTGAATGAGATAGCGAATGTGGTAAAGGGGGTGCTCTAGGAGGAAAGGCACTAGTGTGATGGGAAGATCTATGAAGCAGTTATCGAGTCATTGGTTGACATACTCAGCTCTCGAGAGAGGATGGTGGAGCTCTTTATGGGCTTTGTGGTAGAGGCTAATGCGACTTTGGAGTTGGCGGCAGACGATTTGGTGAGTCACCATAGGCTTTTCTTTGATGCTACTGGCATTAGTGCCAAGGAGGATGAGGGAGAGATGTATGAAGAAGAGGCATTAAGGTAGCATATGGAAGCAAGGGAGAAATTCTTACCGAACACGTGGGAATTTTACAGAGCAGGAGTCATAAATTCCAACATGGATGCATTCGCTAGGTACATGGACTTTGGATTATCGTGGCTTAGTGAAAGCAATCTGGCTCAAGCGCTGGGAATGGGTAGGAGTTTGGCAATGATTTACCGTCACCTGATAATGTAATACAGGAAGGGTTGTGTTTTTGAATGTGTTCTTGAATGCACTCTGGCATGTTTCATCACCTGAAATCAATGTAAACGAGTGATATCCCCTTTGATAGCACTTACCAATATATATATATATTTAGAATCTTTTCAAAATAGAATATAATTATTTTGAACTTTTAGAATATATTTAACAATATTTTCTTTTAATATGAACTTAGAAACTTTTGTTAATTGTTAACTATAATAGTAATTTTTTGTATTTATTACTAATAATTATGATTGTTTTTATTACTAATAATTATGATTGTTTTTTAATTTTTCAAGATATTGCATTTATAAAAGATTTTATATAAAAATTCATAAATTAAACAATTTTTTTGACAGACATTTAAATGACCAAACCATCATAAAAAATTTGTATGACAAGTAGGGGTGACCGTCAAATTCCAGACCTGATTATAGGAAAGAGTATATATATATGAGATTTTTTATAAAAAAATTTATAAGATTATATACATATATATATATATATAGTCTTAATATTTGAAAAGTAATTTTGAATGACTAACTTCAAGGAAAAAATGTTGACAAGTAGATTTCACGATCAAATCTAGGTCTTGAGATGGAAGCATTATGTATCTTAAAATCTCTTTTACCATAAAAATCTTAGAAGAGGGAAGTTAACTCATTTGAATTTATTTGAGAAGCTAAAAAATAGAAAAGCAATCAAAGAAAAGCATTACAAGAATATGCATGTTGTTAGTGTGAAATGTGTGTTTGTGCAAATAGTTATTTTTTATCTAGTTCCTTCATATAGTAGTCATATTCACACTAACTTAAGTTCACTTAGTGGTTTAGATGCCTCATCTCATAGACACTTAACACATGTTATCACACTTGTCCCAAGAGTTAGTTTTTATGTTTCACCTTCCTACTTCCTCTTTGTTCTATATATATACAAGGAGAGTTCATTGTATATTTACATATTTTATGATAGTTCATTGGCTAATCTATTGTGTGTGATTTTTATATGGAATTTTTGAATTTTATTCTCATTATTTGTTGCTCCAACATAGGCAAGTGTAATCATGAAAAATTCATACTCCTACCCTTTTCCTTTATGTTTTGGCACACTTCAATTAGGTTGTCTTGCATGCATTTACTAGTGTGCAAATTGGCATATTTTGCATAGAAGTTGGTAAATAACCTTATCCTATATTAATTCCATTTCCACGCATCCCAAGGACTAAACATAGTAACCTCCACCATTCATCATCCTAATTCAAATTTGCATGTGTAGAATTGACCCAAATCACTCCCATGCACATAAATTTGAACCTTGAACTTTTAAATTTAATTTTTGTAAGTGGGTCATTATTTCCCATTTGCTACTAGTCATTATGAACCAGCTAAAGCACAAATTATTTCAAAATATATTTTAGGGTGGTTTATTTAAGGATATGCACTAATTCAATATTATCATATGAGGGAATTTGCATGAGAGCATCATTGAGCACCCTAATTGCAATATCATGTCACATTATCATCATAAGGCATATTGCATTTGTGCCTATTATATTTGATATTTATTCATCATCATTTATCAATCCTCTTCAAATACAAGTATAGGTGAGCAAGTTCCAATTAACAGAATTTAGTTAGATCATATTCATGAGTGAGTTTTGCTTATGCACGCCAAGTTCACTTCCAGGGGCATGAATTTGAATCAAAGAAAATTCTAGTCAATTTTGTAATTTTAATGCAATTGTATATTAAGGCCTAGTTTTTTAGTACCATGATGAATTGTTTTTTTGACATATGACAATGATTTTTTCATCAAATCTTAGAGATAACTATATTTTAATTATTTTTTTTGCAAGTATGAAGATGTTGTCATTGATGTCAATAAGTCGACTGGTTGTTGTTGTCATTTATGTTGGTTATTAGTTGTATATGTCAAGGATATTGAGAAAATTGTAATAAAGAAAGGTTGCAGGTATTCAATGTTTGTTCTAGGTTTTTCTTTGGAATGTGTTGTTATGCTAGTGAGGATCTGAGGTATTGTTCATGATTGTTGAAAGCTGCTATATCCATATTTTGGGTTTCTAGATCATTGTACAATGCAAGTTATGTTCACCAATTGTGGACCATGCTTTTTTGTGTATCTGGCTGAGGTCCGAGAGAAATGTAGCTGCTCTGGATTTCTTCTTTTTCGAGCTTTATGACTTGTGCTTCTTAGGATAAGTTGTTGAGGTCGTGTTCAAGCAAAATTTGTTGATTGGAAAGATTGGATCGTGTTAAGGTTTAGTGTGCTTAATTGATTTATGTGTTTTACACTAGTTTTGACCAACCATGTGTCAAACACTACTTTTGAATTTCATGAAGCATGGAGAAGCATGTTGGGACTTATTTTGGTCCTCATTTAGTGTGTGTTTGGGTCACCCTCATTCTAATTCCACCGTAGAATATTTTTGCATCAACCTCCTAATTTGAATTTATAAATGCAAATGGTATGTGGCCAACTTTGGATGAGTTTCAAAGTTGAAGATGGTATAAATATAAGTTGAGATGTTTGTGAAAGGGGTGAATAAATGCAAGAGCAAGATAGATGTGAAATAGTGTGTGTGTGTGTGTGATGCGAGTTTGGGAAAATTAATGTGAAATTCAAGTGGTGAGTTTTTGGAGGCAGTGAGTTGAAGGTGTACTCTATCATTCAAGAATTTTTGCAAGTGTGTGAATTAATTGTGGTGGAAATCTTTGTTGCATTGAGATTGTTTTCTCTCTGTAACAAATATCTTATGTTTTCTTTTTTAATTTTGTGGCAATGAGCCTTCTAGGTGGTTAACCTTTACTGGACAGTGAGTCTTGTTCCAAACAGTGAATCATGTTTTGGCAATGAGCATTTGTATTTGGTTTTGATATTCTCTATATTGTGAGCTAATCCTCATTGTGGTTTTTCCCTTATTGGGTTATCCACATAAATCTGGTGTTATTGTGTGTATGGTTTTGCTTCTTTTAGATTCTAATTTTGCACTTAATGATTAATCATATTAGCAAAGTAAAGGATCTGTGAATGGTAATAGATCTAATCTCTGGTGAAAGTTTTAAAGGTTAAGTTTGCTACAACTGATTCACCCCCCTCTCATTTGTCTATCAAAGCTTAGTTCCTTGGAGAAGAGCCTAACTGGTTAAGGAAGGCCCGGTATGGCAAGCAAGATCACTATTGAGTGTCCTAGGTTTGATGGGACTAATTATGCCCTCTGGAAAATAAACATGGAAGGATATCTAGAGTACTATGGATATGATATTGAGAAAGCTTATAAGACTGCCTACACTCCTCCTGCTAATGGCTCAAGTACAACTAATGAAATCAAGGTGCATGAAGCAAACAATAAGGAAAATCTCATTGTGAAGAATAGTCTTTCACATTCTAAATTGATTAAAGTTCAAAATCTAAAGACTGCTAAAGAGGTATGGGAAACATTGGAAAAGATTCATGAAGGAGATGAAAAGGTCAAAGAAGCAAAGTTGTAGAATTTGGATGCATAGTTTGAGATCTTGCATATGTCTAAAGATGAGAACATTAAATCATATGTATAGAGAGTGGATGAACTGGTAGGTGGAATGCGAGGACTTGGTGCTATAGTGGATGAATCTAGGATTGTAAAGAAGATTCTCAGAACTCTCCCTATTGCATACAGTGAAAAGGTATTTGTTGTTGAGGAATTTATAGATTACAAAACTTATATTAAAGATCAGTTATTGGGTACTCTAACATCATTTGAAATGAGGAAGCCTATCTTGAGAAATGTATCCAAGATAGAAACTATTTTCAAGGCTACAAAAGCTAAATGTATGGATGAAGAGAACCTCGATGAAGTAGAAGCTAACTTTGTAAGAAGGATGAAAAAGGGCTCTGGTAAGTATGAAGGTAAGTGTTATCTTATGAAATTGCACCCTGACTAAGCTGCAAGATCTAATATGTTAAGCTGCAGGACTTAGCATTTCAGAGAAACATTGGAATGATCCCAAGGTGTGGGTTCCTTATATGAGATCAAACCTCCAGAGAAGGTTAGCTTCCTTTGGTACTCTCCTAAAACTAATTTGTTGAACTTGCAGAGGAAAAAGGTAGAAGGAGAACATGAAATGAAATGACTAACCCCTATGGTGATGCACCTAAATATTACTTGGACTTGAAACTTAGATTTCATACACTTGTATACAATGCTCATTTTCATGAACAGTTGCTCGCACAAACACAACAATATGAGGAAGAGCTTGCAAGGGAGGTGCTTGCAAGAGAAGCCCAATCAACTTTTTGCATGTCAGATCAATTTCAGAAGGAAGTACTTCCAAAGTATGAAGTTCCAAATGCCACACAAGGTGAGATTCTTACATCTTCCAATCTTGAAATTCTAAGCTTTAAGAGATTCCCTTCATTTCAAGAGCCTAGTTTCCAAAACCCTTCTCCTCTTCCTATAAGTCAAGTTGAGCCTACCAATAAGCCTTTTTCCTTTAAGATTCCAAGCTGGAGAGAGCCATCTTCTCTACCCTGTGAGGTTCCTCCACCGATCATTCAAGTGAAACCATGCTCTGACATCCAGAAGGTTGATGAAGAGCAGCCCATTAATCAAGATGGCTCACTCATCTTGGAGAGAATGAGAAATATCAATCCATTGCATTTAGCTCTAGAGCATTATAGATTAGATCAAAAAAGGATTGAGCGAGAAAATACTTTTCCAAATGAATCCTTGAATTTTCTAACTAATCAGCTTCCTTGCTTGGTCAAAGATGATGAATTTTTTTTAATGGTTCAACCAGGACAACAGGTTGAAATATTTAAAGAGGTTGAGCAACAGGAACATTCTACAATTTGGACAAGTGAATTACCTTCTTATTTTCAGCCTGATGAAGATGTGAGTCTGATCACAACAACAAAAAGAGACTAAATGGTGTGAGGAGTTGATGATTGAAGCTCAACAAACCAGGAATGGGGTTTTAAATCAAGTGAAAGAGTGTAAAAGTGAACCTTTTGAAGAACCTGAAGAGTTGGTTGAGAACTGTAATGAGATTAAATCTGTCTTCCCATGCACAAAGGCAAAGAAGACTATGAGGAAGTCTTGTTTTGGGATGACTTGGAGATTTTTGTTTCAAGCTTGGATAATAAACAGTCTTCTAGTGAAGAGCATTAGGTAATCATCAATATGTCAAGTGAAATAGATCCTGAACCTCAAACCCTTACTGATTTACTTGATGAGCTTCTCGGTTTTGTTGACGAGGTTAAAGACACCACACTTGTACTAACACCATTATCAAGTTTTAGACAGCAAAAGGATGAGATACATTTGAACAAGGTGTTGTTCCATGAAAGAACACATGAGGAAAACATTGTTTCCAAGAGTGAAGAAATTAGATTGCATGAAGATAGTCAACTTGAGCAAGGTGAGAATCTGGAGCAACTTTTCTAAGGTATGGTTGTTGATATTCATCCAAATATCCAAGAAGAAAATCATGAAATAGGACATATTATGCTTGAGAAAGCTAATGAAAGGTTTGATGTTGACATGTTTTCAAGCATTATTGAAGATTTTTGCTCAAATCTTGATGATAAATCAAATTTTCTCAAATCTAAAAGTTGTGAACAACTTAATGAAATGGAAAAATCAGGCATTATTGCATTGGAATATTATGAGTTAACTCATTCTAACCAACATGAGATGGTACTTGAAGAATCAACTCATAAAGTCGAAACCAACATGGAGAGTTTTTAATTCATTCTTACTAGAGGATGCTCGATTAGGCATCTAGCTAGAATGGAGGCCAATAAAAATGTTGATATCTTGCTTGCACCCAACTATGAAGGTACAACTAAGGAGGAGCCAACTCAAGTTACCTTTTCACCTTAGAGTATGAATTTTTACATTCCATATGAAAAGGTTAGGTAGCTTCAACTTGTGTATGTTCTTCAAGAGATATTGCAGCGTTTTGTTGAATTTTTCTCTATGTTCCATTTCTTTCTAGTTGTCCTCAAGCATGGCAAACATTGTATATTGAGAAGAAAGGGAAGCTACTTTAGTCATCCTGTAAATGGTTTTGTTTAATAGTTTTGTCTTACTATTAGTGTAGGGTAGGTTTCTAAGTGCAAGTTTCAATTCCCTAAGTGTTGTTCAACACAGTTAGGTAGTTTTCATTTTGTAGTTTTGTTTTCAATAAGTTTCCAAGATGTTTTGAGTTGTTTTTCGTTGAGTGACAACATTGAATTAAGTTGCTTTCAGATTTGTTTTGAGTTTCTGAGTGACCTCGTGCCCAATGGATAGCCTAGGCAATTGGTCTTAATGTTTAGTAGGCAAACATATAGCAAATGTCGCTAGAAATGTTACCCATTTCTATTACTTTCTCAAGTTGATTGAGTTAAAGTGTTTGCAAACTGAAAGAGAGGTACATTTCTTATTTATCTTTCCTACATTACATTCAATTGTATAAACAAAAAAATCAAGAAGATTACAAGATTATAGTGAAAGATCATTGCATCTGTACAAGTGCATGCAACATGGAAAATATGTACACAAATCTTTTTGAAAAGTAATCTTTATTGATACAAAAGTGCATACTTGTCTCACACAAGCCTTGAGATTAACTTATTCAATGAAATGAAGAAAAATTTATACATTGATGGATAAATGAAATAAAGTGCACATGTAAGGAAAGAGGCCAGTCATTGCCTGATGATTGGTTTCCTACGTCTAGCAATAACAATGATGTTAGAGCAGTGCTCTAAGCAATGAAGGTCTCTCACATTACATGTACATGTACCCATGAACATATAAACTAATCTTCAAGTGCATTAAAAAATTATGTAAACTGTAGATGTCCAAGAAAACAAGACCATCAAACACATCCAAAATTTGCACATATTTTTCTAACTTGTTTGCTTCATGTGCAAGTATAGAAAAAATAATGTTGTTGTTTTTATTCATTTAATATCAGCACGTGGGGTAATGTGGCTCCCACAAGGGTTGAGCCCAACATGCTATCTTTTTTGTGTTTTGACAAAAATAATGTTGTTATGTCTTCTATGACATTGTGTTGCAATTAAGGATGAATTCATCATTTATAGCAGTAAAATTGATGAATTCACTAGATAAATAACAAATTGATGCTCAACAGAGCTATATTGTCATGAAAGAAAAAATGATGGTATTCATCAAGTATAGTGGTAGTCTTGTAAAGTCAAAGCTTTGTGAGATTATATCAAGAGCATAAAGTCAATGCTTACTCTTCTGGTAGTGGTAACAGTTATCTCTGAGGATAAAATATAAGATGAAATCATCATTTTATGGTATAGAGATAAGAATTTCACTAGTTTGACCAATGAATGATAAAATATAGTCATAAAGCCCCAAAAGAAGAAGAAGCAATCACAATGCATTGACCATAGGCACAAAGACATTGGGATCATTGTAATAGTCAAGAGAAGCTTTGTTCAACCATTTACCTTGCAAATATGTTTGTTTGTCTTGTGTTTTTTCCAAAAGCTTATTTAGTAGTTCAAGAGTTTGCATAATGGATGAAACTCTACTACAATACAGTGAGCAAAGTTGAGAAATGAGTATAACAGTGCAAGGGTCATCAAGATAATGTGGGCTGCTAGTGACAAGTAGAACAACCAAAGGATTTTGGTAAAGGACAATGCCATGTGATATGGATAACAATAAAATGGACCTACCAAGCAGCTTAGTCAAGGTGCAATATTAGGAGATAACAGTAAGTTACCCTTTAAGTGCTTTGATTGTGGAGGAATAGGCCATTATGCTTCAAGATGTCTGGAAAGAGCTAAGACGGATAAACATAGATTAAGCAAAGAAAACAAAGGGAAGACAATTAAGAGAGCATATTGTGTGAATGAATATGTTGGTATTTTTGATGAAGAATCTGGTTATGGAGATTTTGATGACAATGAATGCTTGTTCTTGGATATAAAAGATGAATCTACTTCTACTAATAATGAAAGACAGGTAAAGGAGAGTGCTCTAAAGAAAGTTGAAGATATTGTAATCTTTGCTCTTCATGCTAAATAGGAAAAAAACTATTGGGTTGTTGATAGTGGCTATTCATGTCACATGATTGGTGATAAGAGTAAGTTTGTAAAAACTTGAAAAATATGATGAAGGCTAAGTTAAGTTTGGAGATGATATTGGTGCTAAGATTTGTGGAATAGGTTCATTAAGTTTTGATGGCAAGCATAATATTGATGATGTCTACCATGTTAAGGGTTTAAGGCATAATCTCTTGAGTGTTGGATAGATGTGTAGTGAAGGATATAATCTTGTATTTGAGGATGATAAATTTGAAATCAAGAAAGGATCTGAAATAGTGATTGTTGTAGGAAAGAAGTTTGAAGGAAACATTCATCAACTTAAGGGTGTTGATGGACATTGTTTTATGTCTTAGATTAATGATAGTTGGTTATGGCATTGAAGAATGAGTCATATGAATTTTGACAACTTGGCGAGGATTAGTGCAGTGCAAGTTGTAAGAGATTTACCAAGGATTACAAAGCCTGTTAATGTTGTTTGCAAAGATTGTCAGTTTGGAAAGCAAGCTAGAAACTGCTTTAGGTCAAAGGAATAATCTACTGCCGAACTACTGGATTTGATTCATACTGATCTTTGTGGTCTTATGAGAGTAATAAGTCTACAAGGTGACAAGTATTTTATGCTTCTTATTAATGATTACTCTAGATATACATGGGTTACTTTTCTTAGAGAGAAATAGGATGCATTAGATAAATTTAAGGCATTTAAGGCTATGGTTGAGAATGAAGAAAATTTGAGAATAAAATGTTTGAGATCTGATAGAGGTGGTGAATTCACCTCCAATGAGTTTAACATGTTTTGTGAAGTTCATTGAATAAAGAGGCAATTGTCTGCTCCTATAATTCCTCAGAGAATGGAGTTGTTGAAAGAAAGAACAAGGCGATTATAGAGGCAAGTCTACTAGAAGTTTACTAGAAAGAAGTTATTTATATTATTGTTTATGTGTTCAATCAAGTTCAAGAAAAAGTTAACAGTACTAAGACCCCCTATGAGGTATGGCATGGAAGAATTCTTGTTGTCAAGTATTTCAATGTATTTGGAAGCAAATGTTATATCAAAAGGGATGAAGAAAATTTAAGGAAATTTGATGCTATATGTGATGAGGGTATGGTTACCTATTCTTGCTACTAGCCCAAATAGGTAGTGTTGTTTATATTTTACAAGTGAAAAGAATGTACATCTTAACTCTGCTATGTCACATTCATGTGCATAAAGAAATATCATAAGACTACAATACTATATTGCCTTATGCAGATGCATATAACATAGGAAAAAGTGCACAATCTTTCCAAGAATGTATTCTTTATTGATAGTGATAAGTGTATAGTGTCCCTCACAAGTCGAGGGACTAACTATTTCAATGCATATAAAGAAAAAACTATACATTTACAGATAAAAATAAATGCATATGTAAAGAAGGGGGACTTGTCCTTCCCTGAATGGTGAACCTCGGTCAAGTTGCCCTACATCATCTTCAGTCCTCCTGCCCATCTAGCCTCCATTAGTTGTTTGCCCCTGCTACTCCAAGGTTTCCTGCATTTGTGAGAAGAAGTTTGGTTAGAGCAATGAAGGATCACAGATCACCAATCAATAGATATGCAAACATCCACAAACATATAATCTAATCCTTATAAACATTAAAATAGCTATCATATCATAGATGTCCAAGAAAACAAGAGAGTTATCAAACACATCTATCATATGCTCTGGTTTATCTAACATGTTTGCTCATTGTGTAGGTATAGGTCAAATCTTTGTTATTGTTTTGTTTCATCTAGTTACAACATGTGGAGTAAAATGTGGCTCCCATGAGGGTTGAGCCCAGCATGCTGCTCTCTTGTCTTTTACGAGGAATAGGAAATTGAGCAACTTGATCAAATTGATGATAAACCTATTCTTGATGCATTAAATCAATATGGAATCATACAAGTTGATCAACTTTCATTATCAGATTCAAAAGATGCAACAAAAACTGGGTGAATTATCAAGAAGGATTACTCTCCATCTTTTCACAATGAACCAAATAATAGGCTGCCTTATGTTGTCATCTGGGGGTAGTCATTTCTTCTTGGAAATCTTACTCTGTTGGATGTGTCTTTCAATCTTCTTAAGTGGATCCAAAGTCAACTTAAATAGTGATATGAGTTGTATTTTCACTGTCATCATTTTCAAGGGCAATAAAGAAGGAAACAAGAACAAGGACAACAATCATTCAAGGATGAAAACAATTTGTCTCTTCCCAAGAAACAGATGATTTTTTGTGATAATGGTGAAAATACACAACAAAATTGGCACTTGGAACCTAATAAACCAGACATGGGATAGATTGAAGCATATATTGCATCATTTGGTTTCAATATCGATGAAGTTACAACTTCTAATCATAATGTTATAGAAGTTCTTGGGTACAACCTTATGACATCATGTGCAAAAAGTGATAGGAGGTTGCATTTTCAAGTGGCAGTAGTATGAAGATTATGTTGCAAGAATAAAGTGGACACCTCACTACCGATATAAGCATAAAGTAAAGATAACTATCAGTGGAAGGTCTAAAGGATGGTCTATAGGTAGCACTCAAGAATATAATAATGGACAACTCACTGTTAATATCATTGCCAAGGTTGTTAAAGTGATAAATCATGATGATGATAGAGCTAGAAAGTGTAAAATATGGAAGATATCCAAGTCACTAACAATCACTTGATATTTGTCTTGCAAAGGGTTAAGTGGAGGAAAAATCTATAGGAAATTCAAATAATGCATTGACAGTCCATGACATAACAATAAAGAGACAAAGTAAGACAGTGATCTCTAGTGGAGTACAACAGTCAAAAGATCATAATGAGATGATGATGGGCACACTAACCTTCATAGTGGACAGTGACAATATGACAATGCATAATAGGGAAGTTCTCAGTAAAAGATGAGTCTCCTTCAAGATAAACTTTCAAGGTGTTGATCGGTATACATGAAAACATTTACGTTTTGTGATGACAAAATGATAATGGTATACTACCCTTTTGAGTATGCTTTTCTACTAGTAGAATGGTAAGAGTTTTTCATTTTGAACTTAAAGGAAATCCTGTATGGGATGATGCCATAAAAGCCACAATTTTTTTTAAGATTGCTAAAGTGCCTATTTGAATTAGTAGAAATATTTTTAATAAGTTAATACCCTTGGATAATGATATACCCTGTCATGTCACTGTGCATCCATGTCTCTTCAGAAAGGTTTAATAATAGTCTTCAAAGGATTAACTTTACTACCATTAGTGAATGATAGACAATCGACAAGACAATGGAAATTTAATTGTAAATAATCCTTTTAATAGAAAGGGCAAAGGAAAGAAGACTATGGTGAATTAATCTTCTTGTGGAGGCAGTCATATGTATGCAGTGACAACTTATAGGTACAATCCATGATAATATCACTAGAACAGTCCTTTTAGATGCAATCTCATGATAAGGACAGTGAAAACCACTATCAAAGAATGGTAGATAGAATTCATTTCAAGGAATATTGTCAAATAAAGACAATCCAATGATCAAATGATAGATGAAAATCATTTCATCGAATGAGTAGAAGATAGTGCAATCAAATGCCCATCTCCATGACACAAATGATATTCACAAGGGCAGGGATGCCAAAGTAGTAACAGTCATGTTAAAGCAATAATCTTCTATAGTAAACAGTCCATAATTTTAATTCAACATTTGCAATGTTGTTAGGAGAAAGGAATTCCTCTGTTGGGTGTACTAAAAGTAGAGACATTGCAAAGAACCATTCTATAATGCACAGACCTAGGAAAAGAAGTACAAAAAATGTATGCATAAGAGAACCTCAAGATTGGTTTCACTTGTAGACTTCTAAGGAGCATATTGTAGTTGCATAGCACGACAATCATAATGGAAAATCATCACAAGAGTTTCATAGAAAAATGAAAGGAGAATGTGGAAGCTGTGAGCAAGAACAAGTTTTTAAATCATTTTCTTTAAATAAAAATGATGACCCAAAATAGCACGAGTAAAGAAGGAAAGCAACCCTCAAATTCCATACAGGAAAAAAAGAAAACCCTTATTCAACATCAGAGTTTTGAAACAAGGTGAAACTACTGAAAAATATCCATGTTCAGTAATAGGCTGAGCCATGGCTATTTTCCAGAAAATGAATGGAAAATACAAAAGAAAAAAAATGTGTAGAGCAGAGCTCGAAATGAGCTTTCTTTCACTTTGAATTGAGAAAGAACCTAGAATAGAAAGAATGTGTGTGTCATCCTATCAAAAGTCGCCAACATTTTTGTTTTGTTTCTTTCAGAAAGAGGAGACAAATCTTGCAAAATATGCAAAAACATTAAAAAATGTGGAGGTCACGGCAAGTATCTAAAAAGAATGCACAAAAAAACAATTTTTTTCATTCATTTTTACAGCTACAGAGCTCGAAATGAGCTTTATTTTACAGAAAATGAAGAAACATTGTCATCTTGTCTTTTAAAAAAATGCTTATGTGAAATGAAAAGCTGAATGCAAGATATGGTCGTAGCCTAAAGAACTAGAAACATGGTTTTTTTTCTTCAGTAAAAGCAAACAATCTTCAAGTAAATGCATGGAAACAATAGGAAAAGTACAAAATATGAAATATATTCATATTTTTACAAAATAGAGCTCGGGATCAAGCATGTTTCTCATGTTTCTCTACATTAAATGAAAGAAAAATGATTAAAAATGCTCTCAAAAGACTTACCACGAGATTTTATTTTATTTTTTGCTTGAAAATATGTTGAAAATGCCCTTGAAACCAGTCAGAAATCACCATGGAGTAACCAAAAGGATGCCATGATGAAACCCTATGTCAACAGGAGTGAGCTTCCAGAAAGCTCAAATCAAAAAATGAAATTATTTTCTTTCATTTGCATTGTTTTTGTTTTAGGGTTTCTACCCTAATGCATGTCAACCTCATAGGGTTATGTTCACCTTTGTTTTAAATTTTTTGCAATGAACTAATGTATGTCGTGGCCTAGGTTATGCCTTAGTGAGTTTTCATGTCCCCTTGTAATATGTAAGTCTTTAAAGATTTATGTTTTATTTTCAATTTCTTGTCACTTTGCATAAAATCCTTTCAAGACTTATGAATTTATGCATTTTGATTTTCCCCATACGCCAAATCTAGGTCTTTTATTTTGCATTATTTTGAAATGTAAAGCATTTAGATAAATGGTGTATTTATAAGCCATTTAATTGAATGTTATTTTAAATGCAAAATTGGAAAGGCATGTGTTGATATGTTTAAGTCAAGAGCATATAGTTGAGTCTTATGCTTTTGCAAACACACAAAGGGTGTGATTCAAGCATCTTGGAGCAATAATGATGTTTGACCAACATGGGGAAGGTGTGTAGGTTGTATTTGACTGATTTTGGAGGGAATGGATGATTTGGAGGCAATTTTTTCATGCTTTTAGTGTGACTTGGCTCGTGGCTTGAATTTTCTGCATCCAACCAAGAGTTTCTAGAAGGACATGTGTGGGACAGTTGTTTCAATTTTGCATAATTAACTTCAAATTGAGTTTTTGAAGTTAGTTCTTTCTTTCCAACAATGTTGTAACTCATCTTTGGAGTTATCTTCGGCAGGAGTAGTATTGTAACTCTTAGACAAATTTGTATACCAGTGAGTACCTTGGATATCAATGATATTGAATATTTTTCCTTCTCATTTTATGCTTTATTGTGTGCATCTAGTGATTGATCAAATTACTTGTGAAATTTAGATTTTCCTTGTAATTTTGTCTCATGTCAAGCACCTTTTTTGCAAAAAAGTGCGTTGTTGCAGTTTATAAGTTGTGTTATAAATGCAAATGCTTTTAGTTTTGAAATTTATTTCCTTCTAGGAGTTTAGCTTTAAAACCTTCTTATAAAACACTTATGCAAGAATGCATACAAAATGAGTTGTGTAATTCAAGATTTTTCATTGTTTGAATTGTGTGCAAGTTGTTTGCGGGTCTTAGTATTTGATGCATTACCTTTTAAAAGTTTTGAGTTAATTTCAATTTATGTTCCCCTCTTACTCTTTCCTCAGGAAAGCATTAGTTAGTAGTAGTTTAGGTGACACAAATTAGGAGCCATCCTTATCTAGAGGTCCACTCCAAGTTTAGGTGAGCCACAACCTAGGAGTGTGTTCCCATGTTGCTCCAAATTGCTAAATTTTGCAACTTAGCAAGGATGCAGATTTGAAGAGTTAACAGGTATCTTCCTTGGATACTCTACTAGAAGCAAAGCTTACAAATGTGAACAATAAAAGAATAAGAAAGATCGTAGAGAGAAAAAATGTCAAGGTGGATGAAGCATTGAAGAATTCAATTGAAATTGATGGATATTTATTGGATGAACTTGATTGCATAGAAGTTGAAGAAGTTGTGAAAGAATAGGAAAATAAAAATGAAGAAGAAGAAGCTTCGGTGGTGTCCCCAAAGATGCCTAAATATGTGCAAAATAATCATTCAAAAGATCAAATCATTGGAGACAAGGAAAGGAGTATTGACAAGAAGCAATGTTGTTGTTGGTGGTAAAATAAATCTATATTTACTTTCTAGAGTTGAGCCTAAGACAATAAGTGAAGCATGTAAAGATGAGCATTGGATGAAAGCTATGGAAAAAGAACTTATGTAGATTGAGAAGAATCAAACTTGGGAATTAGCCCCGAGACTAGCAGGTAAAAACATAATTGGATCAAAATGGTTATTCATAAACAATTTGAATGAGAATGGAGAAGTGGTAAAAAATAAAGCAAGAATTGTGTGTTAGGGCTACTCACAAGTAGAAGGTATAGATTTTCAGGAAATTTTTGCTTTGGTGGCTAGGATGGAAGCGATCTGAATGTTTTTGGAATTTACTACACATAAAGATTTTAAAGTGTATTAGATGGATGTAAAGTCTTCATTTTTGAATGGTGAATTGGAAGAAGTGTACATGGAACAACTAAAAGGATCTCATTTGTCAGATCAACCAAATATGGTTTGCAGATTGAAGAAGGCTTTATATGGATTAAAGCAAGCTCCTAGAGCTTGGTATGCAAGGTTTGTTAGATATTTGATTCAACAAGGTTTCAATAAAGGTATGACAAATAGTAATTTGTATTTCAAAATTGAAAATGACAAGATCTTGATAGTAGTTGTATATGTTGATAATATTATCTTTGGAGGAAATGAAACAATGTGCAAAATGTTTGTCAAAGAAATGCAAAAAGAGTTTGAGATGTCTATGATTGGTGAGATGAATTTCTTTCTTGGGTTGTAGATCAATCAAACAAAATAAGGGATTTTTATTTCACAGTCAAAATATTTAAAAGAGATGTCGAAGAAGTTTGGAATGGATGTTTCCAAACTGGTTTTCACTCCTATGGTGATTGGCTACAAATTGAGCAAAGATGATGATTCACCTAAGGTTGATCAGAGCAAGTAAAAATCTATGATTGGAGGACTATTGTAATTAACTGCTACTAGACTGGATATCATGCATGTGGTTTGTCTTGTGGCTAAATTTCAAGAAGACCCTAAAGAAACACATTTGTTGTTAAGAAGATATTTAGATATTTGAATGACACTCTAGATTATGTCTTGTGGTATCCTAGGGATACTAATTTTACACTAACTGCTTGCATAGATGCAGATTGGGTAGGTTGTGTTGATGACAAAAAAGTACAAGTGGCGGTGCATTATTTCTTGGTTGTAGATTAGTGTCATGGTTGAGTAAAAAACAAGATTCAATTTCCTTATCCACTGCAGAAGTTGAGTATATTATTGCAGCATCTTGTTGTACACAAGTTTTGTGGATGAAATAGACATTAAAGGATATCAGAGTAATGTATGATGATCCCATTTCTATTTTCTATGATAATACAAGTACAATGAACATTTCAAAGAATCCAGTGATGCACTCAAGGACAAAGCATATATCTATAAGGTATCACTTTTTGAGAGAGAAGGTTGTGGATAATAAAGTAAAGCTTGAGTATGTACCTACAAACAATTAGATTATTGACATATTTACTAAGGCTCTTCCTAAAGATACTTTTGAGTATCTTCGGGAGAAGTTAGGGGTCATTGCCCCTCCTTTCTTGAACTAGATGCATATGGAGATGCATTAGTCCGGTGGATATATGGATCTATCTTTCTTCTGGACTAATGTTTGGTTGCTACCTCTCAGGGGGAGTAGGTAGTATCTTGTGTTGCCATTGAGAAATTGTTTGGGTATACTCCTAAGGAGGAGTATACCGGTAGTGTTCTTAATGTCAAAGGGGAAAACAATGTTAAATTTCTTTTTCCTTTGTTGTTGATGTCAAAGGGGGAGAGAGTATCATGTGAAAAAGTTTATCTATTGAGGGGGAGAAAGTAAAATCATGAGAAAGTGGTTCAGAGTTGTTGTGTTGTCTTTGATGGTTTTTCACATCATGTGTTGCCATCAATGAAAAAGGGGCAGATTGTTGCAAGTATGAAGGTGTTGTCATTGATGTCAACTGGTCAACTAGTTGATGTTGTCATGTATGTTGGTTATTAGTTGTATGTGTCAATGATATTGAGAAAATTATAATAAAGAAAGGTTGTAGGTATTCAGTGTTTGCTTCAGAATGTGTTGCTATGCTAGTGAGGATTTGAGGTATTGTTCATGATTGTTGGAAGTTGCTATATCCATATTTTGGGTTTCTAGATCACTATACAGTGCAAGTTATGTTCACTAGTTGCGGACTGTGCTTTTCTATGTATCTGGTTGAGGTCTAGGAGAAATGTAGTTGCTCTAACTTTCTTCTTGTTCAAGTTTTATCACTTACAGTTCTCAAGATAAGTTGATGAGGTCGCGTTCAAGTGAAATTTGTTGACCAAAAATATTAGATCATGTTAAGGTTGAGTGTGCTTAATTGATTTATGTGTTTTACACTGGTTTTGGCCGACCCTATGTCAAATACTACTTACAAAGTTCATGAAGCATGGAAAATCATGTTGGGACTTATTTTGGTCCTCATTCTAATTCCACCATAGAATGTTTTGGTGTCGACCTAATTTGAATTTGTAAATGCAAATGGTATGTGGTTGACTTTGGATGAGTTTCAAAGTTGAATATGGTATAAATATAAGTTGAGATGTTTGTGAAATGGGTGAATGAATGTAAAAGCAAGATAGATGTGAAATTGTGTGTGTGTGTGTGTGATGTGAGTTTGGGTAGATCAGTGCAAAATTCAAGTGGCAAAATTTTGGAGGCAGTGAGTTGAAGGTGTACTCTATCATTCAAGCATGTCTACAAGTGTGTGAGTGAACTGTGGTGGAAATATCTGTTGCATTGAGATTGTTTTCTCTTTGTAACAAATCTCTTATGTCTTCTTTTGTAATTATATGGCAGTGAGCCTTCTGAGCGGTTAACCCTTACTGGACAATGAGTCTTGTTTTGGTAGTGAGCCTTTATATTTGATTTTGATATTCTCTATATTGTGAGCTAATCCTCACTATGGTTTTTCCCTTATTGGGTTTTCCATGTAAATCTAGTGTTATTGTGTGTATGGTTTTGCTTCTTTCAGTTTCTACTTTTGCACTTAATGATTAATCATATTATGAGAGTAAAGGATTTATGAATGATAATAGATCTAATCTTTGGTGAAAGTTTTAAAGGTTTAGTTTGCTACAACTGATTCAACCCCCCCTCTCAGTTGTCTTACTCAAGAATTTCTACATTAATTACACAAATTATTGTAATGTCAATTATCAATTCTAGCTCTAAATCCTAAGGTTTTATTATTGTTTAATTATTTTCCTTAAGAAATTATAGTGAAAGCATTTATGTTCATTACATAAATGGTGAACTAGACATTCTTAGATACAACCTAAGGCTTTGTCCTTAGATTGGATCACCTTTTTACTAAGTTTTTTCAAATCTAATTTCCCAATTGCATCCACTTTATATTAGATAATACTAAAAATCTGGATCCATTCTTATATGTGTATCATTAGTATATCTTTATTAAGGGTTGTGTTTGTATTGTATGATATCTCCTAGTTTCTCCCACTTACCCTTGCTTTGTGTTTTATTGGTTTTTACCCTAATAGGCTAGAAACCCCTTCCTCTTATTTTATCTCTAAAACCTTTTTTTCCCTCTCTCTACAAATTAAATTCTAGAAAGATATCATTAAATCACCAATGAGCAACCTCAAGAGAAGAATCATGGTATCCCACATTTGCAAAGGTCACCCATGCTTGCCTACATCATCATCACATGGAGATACACCTAAACTTGTAATCTTTTACATCAAAAACCATGTGTTTTGTACTAAATTCATGCCCTTGAGGGATCCACCAATACTAGGAGTTAAGAAACCTTCCTTTGCATGATTGTGTCCATCCCTAACTCATTAATGGCTTCCTAGGTTGTGCAAAAAGAAAAGTAGCTATGTCACAACTTGCTTGCATAAAATCAATGGATAAATAGACAATTCCACCTTTGAGTACATTTTAGGAAAAAATCCCACAAAATCCATGAGATGAACAATTAGGAATTGGCATGGAGATCCTTTGAATATGAAACTCACCTACTTTATTAATGGTGGCATGGCCACCTTCAACCTCCATCAATGAATTTTTTGTTTGAATCAATTCCCTCAAGATCAAATAATGTTTTTATGGTGGGAAAAATGAAACTGAGTAGCTATGAGTCAAATATAGTGATAACATCATGGATTCTCATAAACCATTGCTTTTAGCTAATATACATGCATACCTTGCTGATTTGGATATGCTTTGTTTTTTGTGGCATTTCATCCCTATGTCCTTAATGCTTTCATTTTTTTTATGTTATGAACGAGGATGTATTCTCTATGGAGGATTGTATTATTATGTCTTTATTTTTTTCCTTCATAGAGTTGGTTAGTGTTTTTCCTTCTCTCTTGGATACACTTAATTTTTTATGAGCTTCATGTTGCCTTAGCTCTTCTATGAGTGGTGCTAGAGATGTGCATAAGCATGTGATATTATACCTTTACATATATTTCCTTCCCATAATTTGGTTAATGTTGATGATATTTAAGCCCTCCTTGTTCAATTATGGGTTATCCTACTAGTGCTTGTTTTGCTTCATCCCACCTTGAGGATTATAGTGATGTTGATTTACATGTTTTACCTTTACATGATCTTACTAGTCCTTCTTTCCTTTTCTATAGCTCTTGGACTATTGGTGATATGTTTAGTGAGGATAATTATGTTAGTTATTTATCTTCCCATGATGAGATAGATGACTCTTAGATTCATGACAATTTTTTGATGCACATTCTCTTAACATGCTTATGAGAATCGTTTAGTAATAATGAAGATACAAATATATAGGCTAAATATTTATTATTATCATATTATGATTGCATACATTATGATGCTATATTGATAAAAATGGTTGGTGATAGCTTGGTTGATAGAGATAAACAATATTTTAATTCATGCCATGATTCTTATGCATCCTTTCATTCTTTTTCACATGCCTTTATCAATTTATTTTTCTCTAGAGAATGTTTACTCGTGACTCTCATTCTTCCCCTTCTAGTGGCCCTTAGGGGATCCCATGGATTTTTCTATGCATTCGAATGATATACCACTTTTTAATGTCTATGGAGGTTCTCCTTTGAATCAATGTATCCTTGGTTGCTTGTATTTTACATGTTCTTCTTTACCTTATATTCAATAAGACATGGTTTAGACATTTGTGAGGATGAATGACTATGTGAAGATCTTGGTATGTGTGAGGATAATGTGCCACTAGTTGACAAAACATCTTTTGCATCCCTCCCCACTATTACACATGACATGCATGCACATATGGATATGAGACACGTTGAGAAAATTATGTTAATGCTAATGAGAAAATATTTTAAGTTGTAAGATGATACTAATGATATATTGCATATACTTTAGCATATGGTATTTTGAATTATCACTCACCAAGTTGATTTGTAGCGTCTTGTCTTATAAAATATGATGGTAGAGATAATTTGTTTCCTTTTCTTAGGACTCGTTAAACTATATTCTTCACTTAATTTCATGAACATATGTTAGTTGCTAAATTGTTTCCAATGAGCTTGATTGGTCATGCATTTACATGATTTTATTCATTGGTTTGTGCTTCTATCACTTCTTTTGGGGATTAGCTACTATTGTCATGGAACATTTTCATTAGATTGTTGAACATAGAAAATCTTTTACACAAGTACAATCATGCAAGAAAGAATAACATGAGCCAATTAATGATTATATCATGAGGGGTGATCCCACAATAATGGTTTACACTTTTTGGCCAAACTTGACATTGAACTGATTTTTTTTAACTAAATCTTCACTTTCAGGCACCTATAGTTGCTAAACCGTGAGGAATTTGAAGATGATGCAAACTAGTGATTTGTGAAATTTTTTTCTGTAGATTCTAAATATGTACTTTTAAAAAAATTTGGAATCAAATTGCATTTCTTTTTCTATCTCTTTCAAAAACTAGTTTTTAACAATAAACACCATTTTTAAAGAGTTATGTGTACTTGCTAACACATACATTTTTTTCTATGAAGGATAAAATTCTAATTTTCTCAAATTTATATTTGTAAATACAATATCTAGTGCGTGCAATTGGTTTCATAGTGTTTTATTGAATTTTTTTTCTTAATTAAGTTTTGAAGTCAAACCAATTACAATTTAGACATACGTTTACTTGCTAACATTCAACTTTTTTTTGTATGTATTGAAATTCTTTTTTTTTGTTGGATCAAGCACATCAATATCAATTGCATATATATTTTTCATTTTTGCACATGTCCAAAACAAAGAGCTTTATTTTCGGTATAAAACCTTATTCACAAGAAATAAAAAATAAATATATAATCAAATTAAATGTATTTAAAGTTGTAGTTTTTGGGAAGCTTATAATAAGGAATACATACAAAATAAAATAAAATAAATGAATTCATTTGATCCCCCAAAATTTAAATCAAAAGTGGTTTTTTATCAGCATTTTGATAGGTGTAAAGAAAACTTTGTTATAGGTATGGTTTAAAACTAGAGGGGTTATATCCAAGGGGGTTTGATCTAAGGTGGTTTATGTTATCAATAGTTTTGCACCTTGCTGAATACAATATTCAACAAATTTCTGAAACATGGAAACCTCTTTCAAATGTGGGTGATCTGTGCGAAAGAGGAATCTCTAGAGTGAGTTGGTTCTCCGAATGATAAATCCTATTCGAAAATTCCAAGGGAAAAGGGATAAAAGATGAACTAAAAATAAATCTGAATCTAACTGATGATTGACTAAAACCTCTGACAGAAAATTGAAACCTTCCACTCACAACAATCCCTTCACTACAATGATTCCTACAATCTCACCAATACATGATTTCATCATTAATTCATATGAAGATTCAGAACTTTGAATACAACATATAAATTGAAAACATGAAAACTTGTGTAGAAGAACTCATAAAGACAGGACATTAAGGTTTCAAACTTGAATACACAAAATATCAAACTGTTGTTACCAATCTTGAGACAAGAAAGTGGAAAGAAGAACTCTGTTGTATTATTAGAACTGAAAGAGTGTCAATCTGTCAAAACTGAGTCAATGTTCACAAGCTCAAAAAATGCATAAGAGCAGGAACTCTGATCTGAATTGTTGAGAATAGAAAAAGACTAAGTCTCTCAATACATAGCTCTCAAGAAACCCTAATCCGAGCTCAGAAAAAAGCTCAAGGAAAAAGGCTTCAAACTACCTCAAAAACTGCTTAAAATAAGAAAAAAGCACAATGCTTTTATGATCACATTGTCAAGCCTCTAAAAATAAGCTAATCTTGCTTTAAAAGCTCAAAAAACACCTTATCTCTCCAAGATAGGTCTTAAATCCGACCAAGAGTAAAAGTCAATAAAAGATCTACTAAAAATAGCAAGAAAACACAAAGTAATTTATAAAATATCGCTTTATGATTCTGCTTTACAAGATGCAGATTTGTACAATTTGTCTATTTTTGCAATTAAAGATTGAAAATATTTTGCAAAAAAGAAAATCTCCTTATTCCTCCATTACAACATTCTGATTTTTCTCAAAAAATCAATAAAACATTACATAATCATCCCTCATGCCTTCGATCTTACTGATTTTTGTAAAATCTACCTCAAAAATAAAACCCTAAAAAGATATTGACCCTAAGCATAGGGTATTCACAATTCACCCTTAATTGCTCTTCACTTAAAATAATAACCTAAGGCACAAACCCATATTTCTCTAAGGCAAAAACAATAAGTTCTAAAGACCTAAAACATCACCCTAGCACATGAATTTTGGCCCAAACATATACATTTGGACTTAGAGTTAATAAATCACAAGGAAAACATTACGAATTTTGACCTCCATTGAAATTCTCTGCATGTGTTTTGATTGAAAATTCTGGAACATCATAATGCTTGAATTAGGGTTTGGTCAAAACATAATCAAACCCTAATGATCACTCATTCTACACTCCTCAAATTGAAAGAAAGAAGCTCTACCACAACCATGACTCTGTCAAGCTCGAGCTCGAATGCTTTGAGGAACTATTCCATGTACTCCAGTGATCTAAAACTCCAGTGCGTAAGATTCGTTCTATCTGTATTTAAGTTCATTTACTTACTATTGAATACCAAAAGGCCCTAAGGCCGTGGACTGTCACGAGCTTATGATTTTATTTCTCTATTTTTTTCTTGCACTCCTGACCTTGTTTGCTTGGCTGACCTGTGAGCTTGAATTCATCTTGAAAGCTCTAAGAGGAAGCTCACCTTGTGGGTTTTGTTCTTCTCTTCCAGACACGAGGGTAAGCCATCTACACACAGCTTCATAGCTTTTAATGGCATCATATTTCACTCTTCTGGCCCTAAGGCCACAGCTATACACACTCTAACACCCTTGTCTTTCATTTTTCTATATTTCACCTACCATTGTGTGAGCTCAACCTTCCTGTGAGAGCTCGAATTTTGACTTTAGGATACTTACTTTCAGCATCGAACTGGTAACTCCACTTTGTCGGCACTTGTTCTCTTTGTTCTCTGGAAACTTAGAGGGTTTCCTTTTAAGTCAAGAATTTCTGATCATGACTAGGCCACGATAGATATGTATTGTAGAAAGCAATTCTTTGACTTTTGGGCTTGACCCAGAACAAAAAACTTACCATTATCTCTATTTGAAAGCATTTTTGTATATGGGTATCACAGAAATTTGAATAAAGTTGTCCCTTCTTCTTTTCGTTGCTTGATTTAGTCACAGGAAACTTGTATTTCACATTTCCTTGCTGCTTCTTTTTATGGGTTGTCTTTGTAATTGAGTTTTATGTATTTGATGCTAAACTGAAAGTGGGTCTTTGAAAATATTAAAGAAAACTGCATTTTCTTCTCCTTTGAAGCTTGACTTAGCACAAAAATCTTTATATTTTGTGGTCTACTACTGTTTTCATATGAAACCCATATGGGTATCGTAGATTATTATATTTCATGCACTTTGAAAACAGACCCACATGTGGGTATTTGAGATTCAAAACTGTAAGTCTATTTATGAATATGAGCTCGACCAGAACAAAAAACTTATTTTGAACTTCTAAAACAAAATAATATCATGGGTATTGGAAATTTTCAAAGCAAAAGCATGTATTCTTATCTTCTGACAGAGCTCAACCCCCCATCCTTTTAATTTTATCTTGCCATTTATTTAACAGACCCTCACCTGGGTATCATTGAAAATGTAAACCTCATGGCTATGTGTATTCAGAAAAAGGCTAATTGAAATGGCGATAAAAATTGTATATTTGCTTGCATTTACTCTTAGGATCTTGACTCAAATAACCAGTGATGTTTCGCTTTCACTTCTGTAACAAAAGGATGCCCTGAATATTTGTCTTTACTTTTAACCTCCTTAGCATTCTGTACGTCTCAAAAGAAAACAACTCATTGCATCACTTCTATTTGCTTTAATATGCCTTCAGATATACAAAAAGAACATGATAGGAACAATAAGAATATGTGTGCTTATCCATATTGAGTCCAGGGCTCGACCATTATTGTTTCTTTTGCACTTCTAGTTGCAAAACTCATACTTAGTATTTGTTATTAAAGCTGATCTTAACTCCTCTCCAATCTCTACATCTTCATTTTATCATGACAAACTAGGTTACTTAAGGCATTTTGAACTCCCTATTTCCAACAATCTTGTTTGCTCGTTAAGGAGAGGATGCCCTCTTAACGTATATTATTTCCATGCCTATAATTTGTATGCACATCAGTGTCTTTTCTGATTTTCATTCATCTTAACAACGTAACATCTATCTTCTGCTTTAAACATATGTCTCCATGATCTGATTTTGGCAATTATGCTCACATGTGCCTTGCTTGACACCTATAACTCACTGAAAACAAAATGAATGTGCATCACATTTGATTGTTGTCTTCCACTAATCATTGATACACGATCCCATTTGAGGCACCATCCCAACCAAAATGAGTTGACTGTCCTTGCTGTAGCTTCTAATATCCGGCACTCCATATCCAGGTACTGTATCACTGATGCTTGCTACTGTATCAAGCTACCTTCCTCGAGAGAGAAATTGTCATGGTTAAGATCCCAAATCACAATTGATCCAAAGTGAACTCTTGATTTTCTTGTTTTAGCACCTATGCAGGACTTTAGCTGAAACATTGAGTCATAATGAAATGCACCTAGCTATCTGTTCTCTTGCATACATGACGCCTCATAAACTCTTTCTAGAAATAAATTGTTTGCTCCTTCCTTAATATTCTAAAATGATCGCTTGCTTGATATTCATAATACTGTGTTTACTTACTTTACCAGTCAACTTAGAACCATAAATTCATTCAACACTCAAATTCACTTTCTATGTTTGTTCTCATGAGAAACATGGTACTCTTCATGCATTTTTATAATTCACGGTACAAACTGCTCCTAAATTCCATTCTCTTTGATGATGAAAATTAAAACAAAACATTAAGGTATAATGTATGCCTATTCACTATTCGAGAAAGAATTGATGAATTGAAACTTACATGACATATGATTTCAATCAGCACAAAAAATGAAGTTATTCAACAATTTCTGATGTAAATGTACTCAGTTAAATTCCTTAAGTGAACCAAACTCACTGCTCACCTGTAGCCTTCAGAAAGCAACCCTGATCATTATGAATGAACAGTTGGTTTCGTTGCTTGATGGATAACTGTGTTTTACTCTTTCAGTTGTTCTCATTTCATTTGATGAATATGACAAAGTATCTTTTAAAATCAGCCCATTTAAAGAATAGGGCAGCATACCGAGCTCTACCCTTGTGGGAGCCTGTTTTACTCCACATGCTTGGTCTTCAAATAATGTCTAGCTTCATGGCTTTACCTATACCTGCACAAGGAAACAAACAATGTTAGCATAAAAATAGAACATGTTGATCATGATATTGCTATTTCTCCTTCAGCTCACTTCTTTCATACTGCACTTGATTGATTGTTTCAATGTATCGCTAATAGTATTTTGTACTATTGCAGGTGCATCATATAAGTTACATTATAATCAGAGCCACTGACACCCTCTCTTTCCCTCTTTCAGGTCGACGGAGCTCAAGAAGACAAGGTGCACCATCCAACACCAAGCATCGATAATCAGGCAATGATGATTATGTTGTTGCTTATGTGTTTTCCTTTCTGTACCTTCAGTAGTGCAAAGTGTTATTATCAATATGTTGTCACAGTTATATCCACGACTTGTGTGGATCTTTGATTTCAATTTTGCTTTTCAATTGAAAAGAAAAATGCATTCCATGCAATGTTGTAATATCATTCTGATTGTGAAATCAAATGAACCCCTGTAAAAATATGAGTTCTTTACGAAATAAATGAAAGCATTTGAAATGCTATTTTTCTCATGTACTCCATTTTATATTTCTTTAAATTATGCAACATCTGAACGGCACTCTGAAACTCTATTACTTCACTAAAATGCATAACTGTTACTTGATGCAAAAGTGATGCAAAACAACATTTGAAATTCAATCTGCAATTCCACTTAATGTTAAATAACAATTAGCCAACTCCTCCATTTGAGCTGAGGCAAAAAATATGTAACAGTTTGACCAAACCCTCTTCAATTAGAATCCTTTAAATGAAACTTTTCAAGGCTTGAATATTTATATTTTCTAAGAATATACAATTTAAGCAAAAATCAAGATGTTCGTAAAAGTGTAAACCACTATTGTGGGATCACCTTGAGATATCAAGCTTTGACTACTAATTTGAGCTTTAAACTATTGGATAATTATGGTTTACTTCCACTCTTCAAAGGACAAGATTTTTTCAAGTCTTATCATTTGTTTTCAAATTTAAGTGTTAGTAAATTTAAATTTGTGAGTGTGCTTTATACTTGAAGATCAAATTTTATACTTGCATAGTCCTAGCTCTTCACCTAATGTTCATGAATTAAAGTAATTGTCACATTTATATAATTGGGAAATGACAATGTACCAAATAATGATTACCATGTACATATAAAACCAAATATATTCAAATAATACACTACATGGAAAGAACCTCTACATGTTGTATTGGAAACACTTTTGGAGCATGATCTTATTACTTTATCTCTAGTTAAGTCAATGGATATATCTAGGCTTGAACCATATAGGGCTAAATATTTGTGTTTTTATTATTGGATACATGGAAATTCTACATATATAGAAACTCTCTACATCAAAACATAAAATCCAAGTTCTCATAAACATTAAAATTATACAAGTTGAGGCTAATTGCATAGCATTACAAGATGAAAATTGCTCAATTAATGAGTATATGGATCACAATGCACTACATGTCGAGGAACAAATCAACTTTATGATATAATGTCTAAGACAATACTTTTATAAAATACACTATAGTTTAGTTTATCAAGGAACACTTCATGATGTCATGGATAGTCCCATGGTAGGCATTAGTTTCAAAGATGCATTTTAATAGCATATTATAGAGACACCTAAGGGAGATGAATTTATTGCTTATATATATTCACTCATCAATCTTACTACTTACCACATTTTGTGTGTTTTATATCTTTTCTTTCATCTCTATTTATTTTTTTATGTTTCCATGTTCCTTATTATAATGTGGATACCACAAAGATACCTTTAGTGATTCATTTTGACACAAGTGGAATTAAACATATGTTGTTTTCTTCATGTCAATTCTCCTTTATTATTTTTGTCATTTCTACGTTGGTATAATTTCTTATGCCATGTATTTTGTGATCCTCCTATTTTCTTCTTCCATTTAAATTGCACAACATTACACTTTGGTATTTTATTTATGTCATGTTTATTGCTCATCTCTTATGCTTATTTCATCTTCACTATGATGCTTTGTGTATTGTTTCTCCACTTGGGGAAATCTTTCTATTTGATCCTTCTATGTATAGTTTATGTGCTTTCCTATGTACCTTGTTTTTTCATATGATCTATCAGTGCTCATAGTTTTAATTTCCCAAATCCCTAAAGCTAACTATTTTCTTAAAGCTAAAGCTAACTATTTTCTTAACGCTAAAGCTAACTATTTTCTTAACGCTATGGGTGTGAAACTAAGGGTAAAGGCCTCAAAATTATGATTATATGGGAAACTAATGATCAATTTGCTAAGGTGGGTAAGAAATTATTTAACTTTAGGATATGCTAGGCCAAGGGGGATTCTCTAAGATGTTGTGCTAGATAAAACTATAAGTGAAAATAAACCTTGACATAAACCATACCTAGTATGCAATACACCCCTATTTATTTGTCACTAAGTGTATGTATGTTGGTTTTAAAATCCAAGTTCTTGCACCTTCATAAATTAGATTAACCACAATGTGAAGATATAATGTGGTTCTGATATCCCCAATGTTCCTGTGCACATGAAGACATGGAGGTGAATGAAAATAAAATGACACAATTTGAAAAAAAAATTAGGTTTAGTCGTGTAGTGTGTTGGTGTGATGGGAGGTTGAGCATGAAGAAAATGAGTGGCTATATCCAACTAGGTGAATTAACTCTTAAATTTTCATACACCAAGAATACAATAACTAAAATCCTCATTGTAACACCTTAATCAAGATACCACTAAATACTATATATTTATGACTTCACACATAAGCTAGACTCTATGCTTGGAGGTAAGTAGATTTATTTTTTTGTAGAATATCATGTTGAACATAACTTAGCTATCCATGAATAAACAAACATATTCATTATATTAATCTAAAAAGACACCTTGCCAAATATTTACAAGGATTTTATAGTCATCTAGATGATAAACTAATTAGGATTAAAACCTGAATCAATGTGACTCAAAAGAGAAAATCTTTAGAAGCATACGCAATATGCATGGAGACATTAACAAGATACTAAATCTAAATGATTAACTCATTCTTTTGGCATTACAACATTTTATTACACCTTTGGGGAAAAACCTATATCATTACAATACAAAAATGCCTTAAAATATTTGTTGGAAATGAACCCTAATAGGCTAGAAACCCTTTCCTCTTATTTTATCTCTAAAACCTATTTTTCCCTCTCTCTACAAATTCAATTCTAGAAAGATATTATTAAATCACCAATGAGAAAACTTGAGAGAAGAACCATGGTCTCCAACAATTACAAAGGTCATCCATGCTTTCCTACATCATCATTGCATGGGGATACACCTAAACTTGTGATATTTTACATCAACAACCATGTGTTTTGTACTAAAATCATGCCCTCAAGGGATCCATAGATACTAGGAGTAAAGAAACCTTCCTTTGCATGATTGCATCCATCCCAAACTCATCAATGGCTTCTTAGGTTTTGCAAGAAGGAAAGTAACCATGTAACAACTTGCTTACATAAAATTGATGGATAAATAGACAATGCTGCCTTTGAGTACATTGTAGGACAAAATCCCACAAAATCGAGGAGATGAACAATTATGAATTGGCATGACAATCCTTCAATATGAAACTCACCTATTTTATTAATGGTGACATGGCCACCTTCAACCTTCATCAGTGATTTTTTTGTTTGAATCTATTCCCTCGAGATTAAATAATGTTTTTAGGGTGAAAAAAATGAGACTGAGTAGTTGTGAGTCAAATATATTTATTAATGGAAACATGGTCACACTCATCCTCCATCAGTGATTTTTTGTTTGAATACATTCCCTCAAAATTAAACAATGTTTTTTGGGTGGGAAAACATAGACAAAGTATTTGCAAGTCAAATATAGTTATTAATGGAATTGTGGGAGGATTTAGGGAGTGTAGAAAGCAATCTAGAAGAATTATGAAAGTTATAGGTGGAGCGAGAATCGTGAGAATGGGAGATGTGGGTTTTTGAGTCAAGATCGAAGGCCTAAATTAGATAAGGGAATGGATATCCTAAAGTCTAATGAAACTCTAAAGAAGGGGTGAAAAGATAAATAGAAGCTTGTCATGGAGAAATAATGGGGTTATAGTGTGAAACTAGATATGGGATGTGGATGGATTGGAGGAGGTACAAAATTTAGGTCGACCTCCACATGAGAGGAAACAAATGGAAATTTCCTAGAAGACCTTTCTACAATTTAGTGTAGATGAGAAATAGGATTTGGTCATTGGAGGGAAAGTTTGAATGTCCAAATAAATTCTTAAAGAAAGACTTGGGGTAGAAATTATAAGAAAAGAGAGGATAACCAGAGATTATGGATGTTTAGAGGTGTGTAGGGGTTCTACAAATGGGGATGGGAGAAGGTGCAAGAAAAGGTATGGGAGCCAAAGGTTTGGATGTCTAGAAGTGGATGCAAATATTACAAGGAAGAATTAGGGATTACATAGGAAAATATTGCAATATTGGATAAAGGAAGTGGATAAAGTGGAAGGGGGGAAGGGTTTGGATCCAATTCAAAATTCTACATAGGGAAGGGAAGGGAAATTTTGGTTCAAAATGTAGGAAAAGATGGGAAGTTTGAACATGAAATGAATGTCCAAATGGACATCAAAATCCCATAAATGAGGTAAAAAAAAAGGGAACTAGAAGGAATGAATGGCTTGAGAGACTTTGCAATACTAGATAATGGAACTAGATATTTGGTCAACAAGGAAATATCTAGTTCACCAAAATTCTAAAAAATTATGACACCAGTAGAGAAGGATCAAAACACTCCAAAAATTAATATTTTTCATAGATTCTTGTAGATTTTAACACACAATAATGATATGGAAGATGATGAAGAACAATAGTTATGTGGTTTTCGCTAATAGAGACCCATACAAATATTTCTCATATTGATTATAATTGATGGGTAAAAATATGATCAAATGCACAAAAGAGAGCTAGACTTAGGAAAAAATGGACACAATTAAATAGGGCATTAAAATGATCCATATATTATCATTTTCCATGTTACCCCATACATTCTTATCTTGCATGCTCATAATGCTTCTATGCTTCTTATGTTTCATTATTATGATGTCTATCTCTTATACAATTTACATTTAATACTTGTTATGGTCCAAATGATTATATGTATTTGTGGTATGAATATTGCATGATTATCAAATTGTATGCTCATGTTTAGGATGTTTGCATCTTATATTACTTACATGATGTATGTTTATAAAATTTACATGTTTTCAATTGGTTATCACACTCATATCTCATGATATCATGTTTATGCCTACATGTTTATCTTATGCTCACATGCTTATACTTTATGATCCTAATCAACCTTATATTTTACATATTATTTTTGCTCCCTTGCACGATCCTTATCTAGTATTTGTAGCTACGATTATCTTGTCATGCATCCAAATGGGAGAGATTGGGGGACACCTCATTTTCCTTTGTTAGAAAGTACATTTAGGATTACGTCTTACCTATATTTTTACATTATTAATACATAATGATATATTTTACCACACTTACATATTTTTTCATGATCATATATTTTATTTCCTTACCTCCAATTATTTTCATCTTTTTTATGTTATCAATTAGAGGGGAATATATGTTGACTAACATTCCTGTTGTGGGTTATCTTTTGTAGTGATAGGCACATAATCATTCCCATGTTGAATGGAACTCAATCAACTTTGTCAAAATATTCTACTTAGTTGGAGTCTCATTATTTTCCACATAGTTGGAGCTTAAATACCACTTTACACTTAGATGGAATATCTTACCTTTTTTCTTAATTTGAAATAGAAAAGTGGACATGTGGTTCACATACTTTTATGTAAAACTATATTTTTTTAAATATAGAAAAGCCATGATTACTACCTTTCAAAACCAAAACCAACTATGGGCAAGGAAGGGGAAACTATCCATTTCTACATATATTTATATATAACAACTAAAAGAGAAGAGATAACATATAGTTGCACTCTTAGAAAATTTGAGAGTTGTATACAAAGGAGTCTCTTTCTTCATGGGATCCCTTCAATTTTTCACTTCAATCTATTCCTTTTTAGAGGATGCACCCAAACCAAATCCTACAACATTATATCTTCCCCTGAAATCGTCAAACCTTCATTCTCAACCTTTAGAGCTAAAGAGGTAGAATCGATCATTAAATTATTTTCCATTGAAGAATCATGCCTTTTGAGTTCAAGAATTGGATCCTTAACCATTTATGAGCCTTTCCTAACTAAATTAGAAGCAAAAGTAGCTAAATCCATTATTGGAGCTTCTGATAGAGCTTATTGAGAGAGGGAATTATGAGGAGGGGGATTTTTCTTAATAAACATGAAGAGTGTTTTTCTCAAGAAAATCACCAAGAATAATTCATTATTGATGGCATTTAACATCAACCCAACAACTAGATTTTAATGGTATAACTAAACATTGTCTACCATGCTCAAGATCAACCCTTTTGAATTATTTTTGAGGCATCAAGAGGCTAGATAATCATAAGAAAAAAAATCCAAACCTAAAGGAAATTTTATCTTATTAAGCTAGTTATCTCAACCTTCAATCTTAAATATTCAAAGTTACTTCAACTAGTAACCCCTTGGTGATAACCATCTCTAAATAAATATAAACATAATAGGTGTAGGTTATGTGAATAGTAATATTGATTATATGATCCCTATAGGTAGCGATAATTGATTATTGGGGATAGATAGATTGGTAAGACAATAGAACTACATATACAATTATAAATTAAAAAAAACATAATGTAATATGTGTTTGTATTACTAATGATCAAAAATATTCTTTCATAGCTCGAATAGTTAATATGTTCCAAGAATGCGGCACAATGGAATATGCAATTGTGGTAATGGAAATTATGGATTCTCTTGCTACATTACAATATCTTGCTCCTTATACAGGAGAAACTTTAGCAAAATACTTTATGTATAAAGAAAAATGTGCATCAATTATTTTTGATGATCTTTCCAAACAAGCACAAGCTTATCGACAAATGTTTCTTCTATTAAGAAGACCACTTGGGCAGGAAGCTTATCTAGGAGATGTTTTTATTTTTAGTATTGTTTATTGGAAGGAAAAACTAAATTAAATTCTTGGTTAGGTCGTGGGTGTTTGACTGCTTTACCAATAGTTGAGACTCTAGCTGGAGATGTCTCAACTTATATTCCCACTAACATAATTTCTATTACTGAAGGACAAATCTTCTTATTAGTTGAACTATTCAATGCAAGAATTCAATCTTCCATTAATGTTGTTTATTTTGTATCTAGAGTAGGATCTAGAACTCAGATGAAATTTATGAAACAAGTAGTTGGAAAATTACAATTAGAATTAGTCCAACTTGCAGAGTTAGAAAAATTTGCACAATTCACTTCTGATCTCGATAAAGCTACATAATATCAATTAGAAAGAGGTAAATGATTATGTGAGTTGCTCAAACAATATCAATCATATCTATCCAACCATAGGGTAAATATACAACTATTCCAATATGGAAATAATTATACATCATTTGAATGCCTATGGCAATTTCAAATAAATCATATATCATTTCCTCTCTTAAAAAAAAAAAAATAGTCTACACACCAATATCAACCATGAAAGGTCCAAGCCATAACAAATGAGAATCTATACAACTTAAATCCAACATAATCACTTTGATATAGCTAGCCCTTTTAGGTATTTGAATATTTTCTAACTTTTATGGTGCATTAACTGTTATTGCTTCTATGAAGTAGTGCCACATAGTAAAACTTACCAAACCCATTTTCAATTGCCTCCAGGATCTCAAAATATTAATATTACAAAGATAAGCAAGACAATCTTACAAATATAAATAGAGAGAAATAATCAATTTAAGGGTCAAAGGTTGGAGACCAAGGTTTAGCATACAAAAAATCACCTTGCAAATTCCTGATTCAAATTTTGAAATAAGCTCCTTATTTCTTAGGGATTCAAATTCAAGGATGAAGAATCTCTACGCATATATAAATTTCATCATTTGCGTATCTTTTTTATTGTTTTGAGGTCCATGCATCCAAATCAAATAATTTAGGCCATTCTCTAGTACATATTCTTTATTATCAACCACCTCTTATACCATACATATTTCTAGGATTTTATCAAATGGTCAAAGTGGTGTAGAGTTGATTCCACCCAAGGTAATGTTACTATGAGTAGAGAGATTAGATCATGTTTTAATGATGTCCTTAAAGATCTTGGGTCAAACTCTCTAAAGATAATTATCAATGCTCATTGAAGAATACTAAAATTTGAGACCTAAGTGGGCATCACTATTTATAAAAGGATTATTTTATTCATGTAGACTGAGAAAGTGGTAGAATTTTATTATGGGTGAAGCCATGGTACCTCTAACCTTGTTTTCTAAAGTCTTCACTCACCCAACAACAATTTTAGTTTGAATTCGAGACCCCTTAAGACATGAATCAATACATTTGCAACAAACTTTGAGAGGCATAGTTAAATCCTAGTTTGTTTTTAATTTATAAAACTATTATATCTTCCTTACCCTTCAACTTTTAATTTTCACTATTTTTGAAGATGATTTCAAGAAAGCTTTAGTTAGTTCCAATTTAAATGTGTGGCACATATTGCTCACTACATGATATTTTATTTTACAAGTTTCTTATGGAGCACTCATTATAAAAAGAGTATAAAAACATTATGCATATGTGTATCCTTTTGTTTTTTTAAATATTTACTTTTCATGTTGACTACTCATTTTACTTTGACATGCATTCTCATAGTATTTCATATGCACATCTAATGTGGAAAATTTGCAATCGCGAATATCACATACTCATGCCCTTTTCCCTTATATTTTGGGTGAACTTCAATTATGTTGTCCTTTATGCATTAAATGGTACAAAAATTGGCATATTTTATGAGGAAGTTGGTAAATAGTTGTTATGTCCCCTTTTTTAGGCAAAGATAATTAGGAGCACCTTAGCTTGTTATTTTATTTTTAATTAACTAAAGGGAAATAAATTAATAATTTAACTTAAGTTATCTTCATTGGGGTCCAAAAGTAACATTATTTAAAATGGACTTTCGAGACACTTTTCAAAAATAAGTTTTGGATGAAAAATGAAAAATAAAATAAAATAAATAAATATATATACCTTCCCTCAAAATTCCTATAAAATAAGGAGTTGGGAATTGAAGAATATCATATGTTGTATAGTTTTCAAAACCCCTCTCTCAAAGATTGAACACCTAGAGTTTATGTTTTGGCCAAAGGATGAAAATCATCTTGATATCAAAATTGGATTTAGGGACAAAAACCCTCATGCCCACTAGAGGTGATTCCATCAAAGGATTGGATATGTGAAAAAAGATTACTTCAAGAGCATATTGAAGATCTAAGAAGTTGTGTCGAAGATTAGAGAATTCCTAGTTTTGAGTTGGTTTGCAGTTATTTTCTAGTTTCAGTTATTTTGGTTGTGTAAAACTTTTAAATTATTTTATAGTTTGGTGTAATTTCAGAATTTTTATTTGTGTGTGGAGTTTCCAAATTTTGATTTAAATAATTTTTCAACCTCATATTAAGTTGATTTTAAATATGTACTTAATTAATGTTTAAGTTTATATGTTAATTTGGGTCATTTTCTTGGTTAGTTGTACCATCTCATTTTCCCTTGTCATATCTTTATTATTGTTCAAATAATTAAGGAGTTGATATTGTCATTGAAATATCTGTATTAAATTGTTTTTGGCATGTTGTATAGTATAAAGGAGGCTACAATTCAAAATATAAGGTGATAATTATTAAGTTTTAGAGGTTTGAATGTAATTGTCATACAAGTCTAAGGGAAGTTATAGTCTTCATTTGTCGTTATCTATATTTTATCAACCCATTGTACCTCCTCTAAAATAACCATACCATTCAAGGAAAGTTGCATCTATTTGGATATGGTTTAATAATTTAAATCTTACGATTTTTTTATTGCTTGGAAATTATTTTAGTGATATTTTTGTAGTTGATATTCAATATTTCAAAACATTGAAATAATATTTTTCATTCTCATTTTTTGTGTAATTTATTATTATAAATAATATGTTTAATAAATGATTCTTGTTTTGTACATCTATAGCCTTGCTATAGTGGGCTATCAATCATTTTAAAATGCTTACCACCCACCCACCCTTGCCCAATCTTCTTGGCAACCAACATATGCTCAATTGCATCCCCAAGAGGCTCTTTATTTTTCAAAACAACCTTGTTATTCTCTCAATCAACCCCAAAATGTTGATAGTGTGAAGATGAGTGAAATCAAAAGCATGTTGCAAGCCCTCACTAGGCGACTAGTTGCAATTAAGTAACAACAAGAGTTTGACTTACAACAAGAGGAGATTATCCATCATACTTATTTTCAACAACAAGAAATAGGAGCTCAGTGGAGATATAAGCACCAGATGGAGATCTAAAGAAGACAACATGAAGAGTGTATTGCAAAGCAATTTGATGATAGAGAAGAACAAATGACACATGTACTTTCTCAAGCACAAAGGCCAGATACTCAGTTATCCTCTTGTGTCCCAACTTTCAGGCATACACCTTTTACAACCTTGGACCAACATGTTAAAGAGTAGGTCCATAAGTACAAATTTTCAAGTTTCAAGAAAGGCAAGCCTCTTGAAACTTCCATTAAACCTCTTGGGACATCATGCAAACCTTCCATGTTCGATATTCCAAGTTTTGAGAAACTTCACCCTTCATATGAGCCTATTCTTGAGGAGGCTCAACCTATTTTTTCTAATGAACAACCGCCTTTAGAACCCCAACAAGATTTTCAATGGCTTTTTGACCATTTTCCTATGTATGGTACTATTTCACTTTTCAAAGATGGACCTATTTTTTGGAATGCTAGCTGGTTTTACACCCCAATTATGTAATAATTATTTACTATTACAATGTAGGGTAAATTGTGAATGTAATGTGAATTCAGTGGATGAATAAATTATGCGTGCACTTTATTATCACTTCTTTATGAATAAATTTCATATCATTTAATGTTATATGAAGGAATGCATTTAGATGAATATTGTATTAGTATTCTAACTTTGGAGATGTATTATGTATGCTGCATATTTTGTGAACAACTGATTGTTGTGTGCATGTGTTAGTGGTTCTAGGTATATGTTCAATTCCTCAAGGTGGAGGGGAAGTATCACTCAGGAGGAGGTCTTGGTCAAGTAACTAGTAATGGAACCTATTTAAGCTTACACACACCACAGTAGAATAATTGAGTTGGGTTACTAAGTGGGAAGTTGGTAAGTTATTCTTAGTCAGTATGTCTTCTTTAGTAAGAGTCTAGTTTACTATTGAGTGCATGCATGAATGATGTTTATCTATTTGAGCTTGAGAGTTCTTTACTTGTTACTATGTTTGTATTGATATATGAAACATATGGGGTATGTGTAAGTTTACACATATGCATGATGATGATATACTATACACACAAAGGAACACATACATGAGGGTACATAGGTAGATGTACCTATGCACACTCGTGCACGAGTTGCTTATGTGCATGGAACTATTCGATGGAACCAACAACATGCATATGTATACATATAGATCTATCGCTCATAGTCTCTTATCAATACCATAGTAATTGTGGATGATTTAGAGTGAGAATCGAATGTGTGTGTGTATATAAAATAAAGTGTATACAAATATCCATATGTATATATGTATAATATACTCGTATGGTGGAAAATGGACATGCCCATACAAATATATCGATACATGTATACATACGTATACATGTAAATAGAGGCATATATATAAATATATATATATATACACAATAGATATATTAATATGATAATATGATTGTTATCTTGACGTATTCATTTGTATATCAATTATATATATGCTTTATTGACATATGATAAATATGGATATATACTAACATATACATATATATGTATACGTATATGTATAGATATGTGTGTGTGTGTGCGCTAATATATATATATAAGTATATATGTTTAAATGATATTTTCTTTGAGATTGACTATCTAAAGCAATGATTATTAGTCGATTATAATGCTATATACATATGGATTTGAAGTTGATTATCTTAAACAACTTAAATGTTGACTATTTGATAGTAATTACTATAGTCTTTAGCTGCATTATGCTCTTGTTGTCAACGAAAGAAGAGTTTGTGGTCTGCAAACCAAGCACAACCATAAAGTTGATGTTTAATAAGAGAATAAGTCGATGCATTTTTATGAGGAAATTGTGGACTTAGTAAACTGAATTGCCATGTTATTTTAGTAAACTGTGGACTATTTCTCAGAAGGAGGAAATCACGCCATCTTTGAGAATGAATAATAGTGCTCGGCGTCACCTTTGAATCCCATTAATTGTAGATGTTTGTTTTGATGTGCAAACTGAATTCTATCATGTGGAGATTGAATTGGTCTCCAATTGCTATCAAAATAAGAGAGTCAATTTGTAGTCATTTAAGCTTATTATATGCTTTCATATTTGCCACCTTTTAGCTGAAATTGATGCGTTATTGTGCATGCAATTTGTTGTCAAAGTTCATGCCTAATCTATAGGCTGTGTGATCTCTAAGTTGTTATATAAATAGATGAGTAATTTCATTTGTTTGGACACATTCTTCTATGCATTATTTCTTGTGCAAAATCTTTGCATTTATATACATTTTTGTCTACAATATTCTGCCAAGAATAGTGAGTGAGAGTCTTGAGTTTTAGAGTGAGATTATTATTATTTTGAGAGAAGTATTTGCCAACTTTAGAGATAGTGGTTATTGAGTCTTTGCTGAAGGATTGATACCAAGCAAGTTGTTGATTTGGAAGTGTTTTGATTGCAGTCAGTTAGTTGGAAAGCTTATCATAGGCATGAGGATATTCTTTCCTTATTTGCATTAGTATTGAATGATTTACTTTATGACTACTTAAACTAGTCCTTTATAGTTATTTGCATATAGGGAAAAATATTGTTTGCTTTAAAGAGGATACTATTTATTGTATTTGTGAAATGTTTGTAAATACTCCATGATAGGAGAGACTGTTTGTCATAGGTATTATTATTATACTAGACATGAGTAGACATGGGTAAAAGAGACTATTTATCATAGGTATTGTTATTATACTAGATATGATCAAACTTAGACAAGCTTAAGGAAAAATCATAGCTAGATAATTAATTATGTTAGATGGCTAGTAGGTTACTCTTGGGATTGTTATCTAGTGAAGGGATGGAACTAGTACTTTGCTTATTGAGTTGTGTTACCTTAGGTTGTGTTAAGAGATAGGTTATCCTGGGGAGTAGCTTGCCCATGGAGAGGGATTTCCTAAGCATATATATAATGGCCTTAAGTCAAAATGAGCTTGCCATAGTGCAAGTGAATGGTAGACCATCATTTGATTATACTGAGTGAGAACACTTTGGCCAAAGTAGTGTGAATGCCCAGTGCTCCACCATCAGTTCACCGTGTCCATTTAAATGTATGAGGGCTACCTAGCGTAGGTTATAAATCATAGTCATGTAGGGCACAACACTAAGCTCAGAATGGTATGTCATATGGGGTTACCCAACCAATACCTTCGTTGAAGGGTAGGGCCATCTATCATTGATAGATGTGCGGGGGACCGCATATGAGTTCATGGTTGGCAGAAATGTGCTTGAGTGATGCTTCTCCTCCTCGGAAGGAAACAATAGACCAAGATTTTGAAAGGAAAATTCATGGACCATCTGTATCTTATGCTATGAAGCTTGAAGGAGCCATGTATGTAGTTTTGCACTTTCTTGGAATATTGTACTTCATGAAATATTGTAATGGAATGTAAATCCTTTTTGTAAGTTATATATCATCATTGTTCATATATTTTCAATAAAGAAAGGTTTTTTTTTGTTTTTGTAAGGCTTGTTACATAGTTTATTTTACTTGCACAATAAAAACTTAGGAAATTGACTTCAAGTGATCATTTGGCATATTACATGTGGTATTAAAGCTACTAGGTTTAGCTCTAGAACCTATGAGCTTGTCATTCTTTCCATCCAACATTATCTAATGTTGTGAATTATTGTGCCAAGATGGTGTGTCTCATATTAACAACAAAATTCAGTAATAAAAAATGAGTGTTGCCTCAAGGCCAAGAAGGAAAGAGAAGCATTGTAAGAACCATAAAGGGAGCCAACTACGACAATGCCATCTGGTTGAGTTACACCGAAATGTTTAGTCACACACTTTCTCAGATAAGTGATGTGAAGAGGAAGATGAATATGGAGGCTATGTACAACAATCTACCTTCTATTACACCAGAAAATTCTGACTTATTATCACTTTCTAGGGATATTCCCTCAGAAGGAAGTGTTAATTTGACATTTATCTTTAGGGACCTTAGAGTTCTTCCAATGTCTTAAGTAATAGTAATTTCCTCAAGTAACGAGTTTGAGGGATATGTACCTCGAGATTAGCTAGATGCAAAATGGTCTCATGAACAAATGTCTGCAAAAAGGGTAGACTATATTGTTGATGAACACCGTATTAGCATTGAACCTTGTAACTATGTATCAAATAATAAATCTGAAGGCTACTATCCATTTTGAGATAGGTATGAACAATTAAGGGATTAAGAGAAAGATAGAGATGAGCAACATTCTTAGTCTATAGGATATACTCCATTAAGTCATGTGTTTGAGAGTGAATATGAGGGATACTCTCCACTCGACTATCTGAATAGTCGCTCCATGTAATCAAAGGATATTGAAATCCTTATGAAATGAATAATATTATTTATTTATCAAAATCATGTGCTTAATCTTGTGTGGAACTCTTTATGTGTGTATAAATGTCATTTCTAATGTTTTCCATAAGATAGTTGATAATGTAATTAGTCTAACATGGATAAAACATTCAGGTAAAACCCGATCTTATGAAGATGGTGAGGACTCGAACCAATCCTGGCAATAGCCAAGAAGTTGGGCAAGGACCAATAGGAATTGATGCTAGACTTGACCAAATCTTGGCAAGGTTAGACAACCTTGAACAAGAAAGGATAAGAGCTAGGGTTGAGGAAGAGGTTATCGTTAATGGGAATGAAGGTGAAAACTCTTCTCATGGTTGTAATGAAACCCATGATCACAAAAAAGAAAGATCACCAACACCATCTGAGGAAAGAAATAAGAAGCGTATGGCTTCCAAACTTTCTAAAGATATGAAGAAAATTGTTCCACCCAAGTTTGAGGGAAGAGCCAGTGGGGATGAAGCTGAGGTGTGGCTTGTTCAAATGGAAAAGTATTTCAACGTTTGAAATTACATCGAGACCACTAAAGCTACTTGGGGTGCATACTAGCTAGATAGAGAAGCTTCAACCTGGTGGATGAACAAAAAGTTGGAACTCAATATCAACTCATGGAAACTGACATGGGGGGAATTTGTTGAGATTTTCCTCAAGCAATGGTTGCCCCAACTATATTATGACCAAAAAATCACAGATTTCCAAAGTTTGAAGCAAGGAAATATATTGGTCAACGAATATTAGGAGAAGTTTAACCAACTTTTGTGTTATGTTCTTATATATCATAAGGATGAACACTTTTGCATTAGAAAACTCATAATGGGACTTAACAATCATATCAGAAGAGAAGTGGATATGCATGGTCCAAAAACTATGGATCTTGTATATGAGAAAGCAATTAAGTAGGAGCATAAGCTTAGGGCTATCTCCAACTGACTAGAAAGTAAAGATCATGAGAAGGTTGCAAAAATTCTTGACAAGACAACTCTAAAGAAGGTGGAGGTTGCACAAAATGTACCTAAGAAAGGAGAAAAAGGTAACCACAATAATGGAAAAGAGTCAAGAAGAGAGCGGAAGAGGAAAGGTTCCAACCGTGGAAATACCAACAACACTGATGGAAATGCTAGTGGATTTGGAGAACCTGCAAAGAAGAGGGTAACATTTACGGAATGCTATACTTGTGGGGGGGACCATTTTTCTAGAGATTGTCCCAATAAGCCTTCCAATAATTCACTACCTACTCAACAGGCAATGTTCCAGCAAAGGATACATGCAATAGTGGATGACTGTCAAGTAGAGTATTAGACAACTCCCATGGAAACTCTAGGTATTTTGTTTGGTTTACCCATCTCAGTTCTTATTGATACTAGTGTAACTAAGAATTTTATTTCAACTAGAATAGCTAATCAATTATCTAGAAAGGTTGGACATGTGGAAATGTCTTTAGATGTAGATTATGCAAACCAGACAAGAGCAAAGGTGGAACAATGTTTGTTCGAGGCTGGGATAGAGCTATCTTGTTTCTCTACTAAAGTAAACATATATGTCACATCCTTAGGTTCCTAGATGTAATCTTAGTTATGAATTGGTTGTGGAGACATAGGGCTAAGGTATATTGCCATGCGAAAATCATAGAATGCCTAGATGATCTTGGAAACTGAGTCAAGTTCCAAGGATACCTAGAGAATTCAAGATTCATCAAATCTCAACAATGCAACTAGTGAGGGCTCAGAAGAAAGGGTGCAAACTCTTTATCATGAAGATTGAAGAACTTGAAGAAGGTCTTGATAGTTTGGATTCTCAAAGCCTCCAAGAAATGGAAGATGGTGAAATAGATGACACTGGAATGTCAGAAATGGAAAGATATCCTATATTGAGAAATTTTTTGGATGTGTTTCTAGAGTTACCTAGGCTACCACCGAAGAGGATATTTGATTTCTCTATAGATATAGTTCCAGGGTCGAAACCTATTTCCAAGGTGCCCTACAGGATGACAAAAATTGAGATAATTGAGCTTAAGGCACAGTTGGATGAACTGTTGTCAAAAGGGTTGATCAGACCAAGTGTATCACCTTGGGGAGCACTGGTCATTTTTGTGAAAAAGAAGGATGGTACTTTGCATTTGTGCATCGACTATCGTATGCTTAACAAAGCCATGGTGAAGAACAAGTATATGTTGCCATGCATTGATGATATTTTTGATCAAATGAGAGGAATTTCCATATTCTCAAAGATAGATTTGAGATCTAGATATCACTAGTTGAGAATTAGAGATGAAGATATCCTTAAGACTACATTCAGGACTAGATACAGACTCTATGAGTTCACTGTTTTACCTTTTGGGCTAACAAATGCACCTGCCGCATTTATGAATCTAATGAATAGTGTATTTAGAGACTGCCTAGATAAATTTGTCTTGGCTTTTCTAGATGACATCCTGATTTATTCTAAGGATGAGGAAGTTCATTGTAGACATTTAGAGATAGTTCTACAATGTTTAAGAGAACACAAGTTGTATGGTAAACTCTCTAAGTGTACTTTCTTCCAAAGGAGAGTGCATTATCTAGGGCATGTAATCTCAATAGATGGAATTTTTGTAGATCCCACTAAAATCAAGGCAGTACTTGAGTGGCCAGTACCCAAGAATGTGTTTGAGGTAAGAAGTTTTATGGGTCTAGTAGGGTACTATAGAAAGTTTGTTGTGAACTTCTCCAAGATTGCTTTTCCAATCAGTTCTTCACAAAGGAAAGGGAAGAAGTTCGAGTGGACTGACAAGTGCCAGGAAGCCTTTGATCTACTTAAAGATAAGTTGACCATTGCATTGATCTTGAAATTACTAGATCATAAGGGTAACCTTATGGTTATCACAAATGCATGTAGAGAAGGTTTAGGAAGCATGTTAATGCAAGATGGGAAAGTGATTGCTTATGAATCTAGAAAGCTGAAACCTTATGAACAAGATTATGCATCACATGATTTAGAGTCAACGGTTGTAGTTCATGCTTTACAAATGTAGAGGCAATACTTGTTAGGGTCTCCCTTTGAATTGAAAAGTGACCATAATGGGTTAAAGTACCTTTTTACTCAACCTAATCTGAATGTTAGGAAAAGAAGGTGGTTAGAGTTAATAGTTGACTATGATTTCAATATCAGTTATATAAAAGGGAAAGAGAATTGAGTTGCTGACACCTTGAGTTGAAGACGTCATATTGCTTCAATAGTAATGATTCAAATTGACTTTAAGGAAAAAGTGTTGCAAAAGTGCAAAGAGGATGAGTACTACTTTCAAGTCAAGCAAGAACTCGTTAATAATCCACAAGATTCTAGGTATGAGGGTTTTCATTTTGAACCTAATGGATTACTTAGATATAAAGGGAGGATGTATGTACCTGATATAGTGGAGTTAAGGAATTTGGTATGGAAATAATTACTTGAGGCATTGTACTCTGGACACCCTAGAGTGACCAAAATGATGGAAGATGTGGAGCCATTATACTTTTGGAAAGGAATGAATGGAGATGCTACTAATTTTGTGGCTAGGTGCCTTGAATGTGAAAGGGTGAAAGCAGAGCATCACCATCCTACAGGCTTGTTATACCCACATGACATACCATAGAGGAAGTTGCAAGTCATAAGTATGGACTTTGTGCAAGGAGTGCCTATGTCAAGAAATAAGCACAATGCCATTCTTGTGGTAGTAGATAAGCTTACCAAAGTTGCACATTTTACACTTGGGAATCTAACTGATGGAGCACCTGTCATAGAAAGAAAGTTTGTGCAAGAAGTGTTTAGGTTGCATGGAATTCTAGAGAAGATTATCTTGTATAGGGATGAGCAAGTCACTTCTAGGTTTTGGCAAACCTTGTTTTTTGCACTAGGGACTCAGTTGAATATTAGCTCAACATATCATCTGAAAACATATGGACAAACAAAAAGGGTGAATCAGGTTTCAAAAGACCTACTAAGAATGTATTGCATGGATCAACAGTACAAGTGGGAAGATTACCTACCCTTAGTGGAATTTTCTTGCAATAATTCTTATCATTATGCAATAAAAATGGCTCCTTTCAAAGCATTGTATGGTCGAAAGTGTCAAACTCCTATAAATTGGGATAGAATTGAGGATAAAGTGTGTCTTGGCCTAGAAATGTTGGCTGAAATGGATGAGTAAATTAAGATTGTGAAGCAAAGTTTGGATGAAGCTAATGATCATCAGAAAAGCTATGTCGATGCTAAGAGAGTGCCCCAAAATTTTGTCATAGGTGACAAAGTGTTCTTGAGAGTGAAACCTCACAAGAGCTCCAATAAATTTGGGAAGTCTTCCAAGTTAGCCCCACGTTATGTTGGACCTTTTGAGATTCTAGAGGAAGTGAATTCAGTAGCCTATCAAATAGCATTGCCACTAGCTCTTTCCAAAATGCATGTCTTCCACATGTCTTACCTTAAGTTGTATGTACCCGATGATAATCATGTGATTAATTAGAATGATTTATAGGTACAAGACCTAAGAGTGGTAACTGTTATCACCTAAAGTTGCACCCTTGTTGAACCTAATGTTCAACACCTCAGGGTAACATGGGAAGACCTCCAAAGCTGTGGGTCGCTTATAAATAGAGGTCAACCTCCAGAGAAGGCCGACTTCCTTTGGTGTCACCTAAAACTATTGATCTTGCAAGGAAAAGGGAGAAGAAGAAACATAAAAATGGAAATTAAATCCTAAGGTGATGCACCGAACTGATAAGAACAATGAGATACTCAATTTACACTTGAAAACTTGATGATGGATATGGGACTGCACAACAAGATTCTGTAGATTATGCATACAAACAGGTTCGACATGCACACACTTTCAAGAAGGAAAAGTAGATTTCCCAAATTAAAATCCATGTGCAATTGAGTAAACACAATTTGTAACCTACATAATACTACTTTTGCAAATAAATGCATGCTAACATGAAACAAAGCTATAAGGAAAAGAAATATTTCACTAAGTAGCTTGATGAATCACTTAAAATGCACAATACTTCACAGGAACCAGAAGGAAAAATGAACCATCAATGGTAACTAAGGTAAGCTTTGTATAACATGCTCCAAAATGAGTTACATAATTTAGTTAATCTGAGAGAGGATTGTAGAAGTTACATACTTCAGCAAAAGCATCATGAGAACTCCTTTACAAAGAGGCAAAAATGCCTTCTATACAAAAGTGAGGTCATCCCCTTAGGGCTTGCAAAAATATCAATCCTCGGGACAGATCTTTCCTTAGATCTTTTCATGTAGTTAATGTTGCATTCCTGCGTGTCCTTGTTGTCAATGTTGGTGAAGGAGTCTCCTCCAGGAGTGGTCTTCTTTAGATCTTTCTGCAACCACCACATTTACTTCCTGGTATCATGTCTGCCTTGAAACTCTTCAACCGAGCTGCCTTCAATGCTTATGACTTCTGAGTAGAAACACGTTGCTTTTCATCATGTTGATCTTCTTCTCCCTGGTTAGACCACCATGACTCGCCCTTATCTCTCTCTCTGATTGGTTGGGTGCATTTCACATAGATGCCCTGATGGTCAAAGGCTCACTTAGTCAGAATTGCATGTCGGTGAGACACTAATCGTGTCTCCCCAATGCGATTATATCTTTCTATAACTATCGACATAGAAAACAATTGTTGCTGAGAGTTCCTAGCAAGCCCAAAAGTAATGTCGATATCGCCTTTATCATCACCCAGAACATCGGCAAGATATATCACTTTCAACAATATGCTACATCGAGCCCTTTAGGAGTCATACTGATATCGCCACTTCATTGGAAAATCCATCACTGTTGGCCAAAAATTACGTGTTCGGGAAGACCTTATATCGAGCCCCTCCTCTCTTGGCGAGCACATCCATGTCGGCAAGACCCTACCGAGTCGGAAGGACCTCATAGCGATGCTGGATCTTCCTCCTCAGGCTCATTCTATATCAGCCAGACCCTACCGAGTCGGCGAGACCTCATGGCGAGCTCATTTCATTTACCCTGAGATCACTTTTGTTTCGGCAAGACCCTATATCGGTTGGCGATACATCTCCCTTTCATCGAGACATCATATCGAAATCCCCATTCTTTGACTCCTTCATTTCGAGGAGACTTTGATAGGTCGCTGGGACATCACAATGATGACAAATGTACCTCAAGATTAGCTAGATGCAAAATGGTCTCATGAACAAATGTCTGCAAAAAGGGTAGACTATATTGTTGATGAACACTGTATTAGCATTGAACCTTGTAACTATGTATCAAATAATAAATCCGAAGGCTACTATCCATTTTGAGATAGGTATGAACAATTAAGGGATTAAGAGAAAGATAGAGACGAGCAACATTCTTAGTCTATAGGATATACTCCATTAAGTCATGTGTTTGAGAGTGAATATGAGGGATACTCTCCACTCGACTATTTGAATAGTCGCTCCATGTAATCAAAGGATATTGAAATCCTTATGAAATAAATAATATTATTTATTTATCAAAATCATGTGCTTAATCTTGTGTGGAACTCTTTATGTGTGTATACATGTCATTTCTAATGTTTTCCATGAGATAGTTGATAATGTAATTAGTCTAACATGGATAAAACATTCAGGTAAAACCCGATCTTATGAAAATGGTGAGGACTCGAACCAATCCTGGCAATTGCCAAGAAGTTGGGCAAGGACCAATAGGAATTGATGCTAGACTTGACCAAATCTTGGCAAGATTAGACAACCTTGAACAAGAAAGGATAAGAGCTAGGGTTGAGGAAGAGGTTATCGTTAATGGGAATGAAGGTGAAAACTCTTCTCATGGTTGTAATGAAACCCATGATCACAAAAAAGAAAGATCACCAACACCATCTGAGGAAAGAAATAAGAAGCGTATGGCTTCCAAACTTTCTAAAGATATGAAGAAAATTGTTCCGCCCAAGTTTGAGGGAAGAGCTAAACACCATTTTTAAGGAGTGACGCTCATCGTATACAACATAAAAAAAAATTTCATGAAGGATAAAATTCAATTTTTTTTTAATTTAAATTTGTAACTATGATATATAGTGCTTCCAATTTGTTTCATAGTGTTTTATTGAACATTTTTTCCTTAATCAAGTTTCAAAGTCAAACCAATTACAATTCAGACATAGGCAGATTGTATACAACATAATTCATTTTTTTTGTTGGATCAAGGACTTTAATATTTGGTGCACTCATATTTTTCATTTTTTTTTTTGATAATCTACTATTTTTCCACATGTGCAGAACATAAAGCTTGATTTTTAGTGAAAAACCTATGTTTAATAAAACTAAAAAAAATACATAATAAAACCAAAACATATTAAAATTATATTTGTTGGATAGCTCGTTCCGAGTACTGCCATCATCCAATTGGGTCTGTGAAGTCCCCTCCATTTTCATCCTCAACTTGAGATTCAAAGGGCAAAATTCTAGAGTTTTTTGGTGCCAGAGGGTGAGAAGGTGGGAAAAGGGGGGTTCGAGCGAACCCCTTTCCACAACCAATTTCTTTGCTCATTTTTTCGGGAAATGTGGGATCCAACATTTAATGGGTTCACTCAAAGGGGGGTTCTAGAAAACCCCCCTTTGGTTCACTCAAACCAAAAGTTCGTTCGAATCCCCAATTTTTTTTGCATGGGGTCATTTTTTGTAACTTTTCCTTCCTCACTGGAATTATAAACCACTTTTGTGGGTTTACCCTATACCCACAAAGGAATGCATACATGAGGGTACATAGGTAGACATACCTATGCACACTCATGCACGAGTTGCTTATGCACATGGAACTATCTGATGGAACCAACAACATGCATTTGTATATGTATAGATATATCACTCGTAGTCTCTTATCAATACCATAGTAATTGTGTATGATTTGGAGTGAGAATCGAATGTGTATATATATATACATATATCCATATGTATATATGTATCAATATACGCATATTGTGGCAAATGGACATGCCCATACAAATGTATTGATATATACATGCTTTATTGAGAACCTTCCATGTTGGAGATTCCAAGTTTTGAGAACCTTCACCCTTCATATGAACCTATTTTTCCTAATGAACAACCCCCTCTAGAACCCCAACAAGATTTTCAATGGCTTTCTGACCATTTTCCTATGTATGGTACTATTTCACTTTTCAAAGATGGACCTATTGTTTGGGATGCTAGCTGGTTTTACACCCGAATTGTGTAATTACTATTTACTATTACTATGTAGGGTAAATTGTGAATGTAATGTGAATTTAGTGGATAAATAAACTGTGTGTGCACTTTGTTATCGTTGCTTTATGAATAAATGTCATCTCATTCAATTTTATATGAAGGAATGCATTTGGATGAATATTGTATTAATATTTTAACTTTGGAAATGTATTATGTATACTACATATTTTGTGAAAAACTGATTGTCGTGCACATGTGTTAATGGTTGCAGGTATATGTTCAATTCCTCTAGGTAGAGGGGAAGTATCACTTAGGAGGTCTTGGTCGGGTAACCAGTAACGAAACCTATTTGAGCTTACATGCACCACAGTAGAATAATTGAGTCGGGTTACTAAGTGGGAAGTTGGTAAGTTATTCTTAGTCAGTATGTTTGCTTTAGTAAGAGTCTAGTTTACTATTGAGTGCATGCATGAATGATGTTTATCTATTTGAGCTTGAGAGTTCTTTACTTGTTACTATGTTTGTATTGATATGTGAAACATATGGGGTATGTGTAAGCGTACACACATGCATGACGATGATAGACTATACACATAAATGAACACGTACATGAGGGTACATAGGTAGACGTACCTATGCACACTCATGCACGAGTTACTTATGTGCATGGAACTATTTGATGGAACCAACGACATGCATATGTATACATATAGATATATCGCTCATAGTCTCTTATCAATACCATAGTAATTGTGTATGATTTAGAGTGAGAATTGAATGTGTGTGTGTGTATATATATATATAATAATAATAATAATAATAAAGTGTATACATATATCCATATGTATATATGTATTAATATACTCATATGGTGGAAAATGGACATGCCCATACAAATATATCAATACATGTATACATGTACATAGAGGCATATATATATAAATATATATATATACACAATCGATCTATTAATATGATAATATGATTGTTATCTTGACGTATTCCTTTGTATATTGATTATATATATGCTTTATTGACATACAATAAATATGGATATATACTAACATATACATATATACGTATATGTATATGTATAAATGTGTGTGTGTGTGCTAATATATATATTGGTTATGTATATACATATGTTTAAATGATATTTGCTTTAAGATCGACTATCTAAAGCAATGATTATTAGTCGATTATAATGCTATATACATTTGCTTTGAATTCGATTATCTCAAACAACTTAAAGGCCGACTTTATAATAAATATGGATATAATAACATATACATATATGCATATATGTATATGTATATATGTGTGTGTGTGTGTGCTAATATATATATGTATGTATGTATGTATGTATGTATGTATGTATGTATGATATTTGCTCTGAGATCGACTATCTAAAGCAATGATTATTAGTCGATTATAATGCTATATACATTTGCTTTGAAGTCAATTATCTTAAACAACTTAAAGGCCGACTTTGTGATAGTAGTTATTGTAGTCTTTAGCCATATTATGCTCTTGCTTTTAATGAAATAAGAGTTTGTGATCTGCAAACCAAGCACAACCATTAGTTGATGTTTAATAAGAGAATAAGTTGACGCTTTTTTATGAGGAAACCGTGGAATTTGTAAACTGAATTGCCATGTTATTTTGCATCAACCAAACAACTGTAAATACATGAACACATATCGACAACTATTTCAAACTGATTCATTGAGTGAATTGACACATATCATGACTTAGTTGATATTTAACTTGGTGGTGCACATTTGTTATTGATTGTTTCTCAGAAGGAGGAAACTATGCCATCTTTGAGAATTAATAATAGTGCTTGGCACCACCTTTGAATCCCATTACCTATAGATGTATATTTTGATGTGCAAATTGAATTATATCATGTGGAGATTGAATTGGTCTTCAATTATTTTCAAACTAAGAGAGTCGATCTATAGTTGTTTAAGCTAATTATATGCTTTCATATTCTCCACCTTTTAGTTGAAATTGATGTGTTGCTATGCATGCAATTTTTTTTTATCAAAGTTCATGCCTAATCTATAGGCTATGTGATCTCTAAGTTGTATAAATAGATGAGTAAGTTCATTTGTTTGGACACATTCTTCTATGCATTATTTCTTGTGCAAAAACTCTACATTTATATACATTTTTGTTTGCAATATTCTGCCAGGAATAGTGAGTGAGGGTCTTGAGTTTTAGAGTGATATTATTATTATTTTGAGAGAAGTATTTGCCAACTTGAGAGATAGTGGATATTGAGTATTTGCTGAAGGATCGATACCAAACTAGTTGCTGATTTGGAAGTGTTGTGACTGTAGCCAGTTAGTTGGAAAGCTTATCATAGACATGAGGATATTCTTCCCTTATTTGCATTAGTATTGAATGATTTACTTTATGATTGCTTAAACTAGTCCTTTATAGTTATTTGCATATAGGGAAAAGTATTGTTTTCTTTAAAGAAGATACTATTTACTATATTTGTGAAATTTTTGTAAATACTCCATGATAGGAGAGACTATTTTCATACGTATTATTATTATACTAGACATGAGTAGACATGGGTAAACAAGACTGTTTGTCATATGTATTGTTACTATAATATATATGATCAAACTTAGACAAGCTTAAGGAACACTCATAGCTAGATAATTAACTATGCTAGATGGCTAGTAGGTTCCTCTTGGGATTGTTTTCCAGTGAAGGAAGGGAACTAGTACTTTGCTTATTGAGTTGTGTTATCTTAGGTTATGTTAAGAGATAGGTTATCTTGGGGAGTAGCTTGTCCATGGAGAGGGATTTCCTAAGCATAGATATAATGGCCTTAAGTCAAAATGAGCTTTCCATAGTGTAGGTGAATAGACCATCGCTCTATTATATTGAGTGAGAACACTTTGGCCAAAGTAGTGTGAATGCCTAGCGCTCCACTATCAATTCACCATGTCCATTTAAATGCATGAGGGCTACCTAGCTTAGGTTGTAAATCCTAGTCATGTAGGGCACAACACTAAGCTCAGAGTGGTATGTCATTCGGGGTTACCCAACCAATACCTTTGTCAAAGGGTAGGGCCATCTATCATTGATAGATGTGGGGGGACCACATATGAGTCTATGGTTGGTAGAAAAGCACTTGAGTGATGCTTCTTCCTCCTCAACAGGTGATAGAGACCAAGGTTTTGAATGGCGGATTCCTAGACCATCTACATCTTATGGTATGAAGCTCGAAGGAGCTATGTATGTAGTATTTTACTTTCTTGGAATATTGTACTTCATGAAATATTGGAATGGAATGGAAATCATTTTTGTAAGTTGTATATCATCGTTGTTCATATATTTTTAATAAAGAAAGGATTTATTTTTTAATGTAATGGCTTGTTACATAGTTTATTTTACTTGCATAGTAAAAACTTAGGAAATTTACTTCAAGCGATCATTTGGCATATTATAGCTAGTCAAAAGAAAAAAGGAGAGATATTTTCCAACCTGAAAGAGAAGTAGCTACTACTGAGGATTCTTCATATGCTCCAAAGAATGAGTGTTTTGACCTACTGTAAGAAAAAGTCAAAGATGACCAATTGCAACAAGATATTGAACAAGTGAGGAAGGATGATGAAGAGGAGGAATTAATCCTATTTTATGATGAGCTCCCTTGTTTCATTAACAATGAGGAGAAGAGATTACCCATACCTACATCAGTAGAATCCTTAGAGAAATAGGATTCCAACTTACTAAGCTAGGGTGAGGATGACTCTAATGATTTGGAGAAACATGCCTCCTTATCCTCTGATGTGGTGGATGAGGGTCCTCATTCTGATGAAGTTTGAAATCCTTTGAAGGAAGTGTTCATAGAGAGTAGTGTTGTGGCAGTAGAGGATATGGTGTTCAATTCATGCTAGGATCTTGAGATTGTTGTAACCAGTTTCCAAGAAGAAAAAATAAACATAGACAGACAATTTGAAGAATTTAGTTCTTCACCTAAAGTGTCTCATAAACCTGAGGTATGTGTTATTGAAGTGAGCATCAATACATGTAATTATGATGTATGGTGGTTCTCTTCTATCCTTGAATGTGAAAATGTTGAATATGAGGTCTTCATTCAAGATGAAGATGTAACTTTTGACATTGGGGACAAGGTGCTTGAGTTAGAATGTCTTACATGGAACCTGTTTGCCTCCTACAATGAGTTAACAACTAAGCTCTTATAGCTGTGATTCAGAGATTGGACATCTAAACCAAATAGCCATTCAATCATCATGAAGGTGCATTTAACTTGTCAACCCAGGGATGTGAACTTGAAATGGGCCAGCACAGTATGTGCACTAGGAACTCAAAGTAGCCATTTTCATTCTACAGCTAAGAAAGACACAATGTTGAAAGTAAATTGCTTGAAAAGGAATGACGTAAATGCTAATCATCAACCAACAACCATACTAAGCTAGAATGCATAACAGAGATGAAAATTTGAGCAAACAAACAAGACACTACTCTGTTTGCTTTGGCTACAGGAACAGTCACATAATGAAATTCTAGTGGTTGTAGGAACAATCGATGTCAGATTCTTAACCAATCATTGAACAAAAAGTAATACTAAACTAAAGGACAAATTACTCACCAAGTGGGCCCCTTGGATAAGTATCCTCTAAAACTAATGAGAACTCACATGCTCAGACTCATAACTTTATTTCATTCACTGTAAACCATGAGTACAAAAGAGCAATATATTTGTATTACTGAAACTCAAGAATGCGAGTACAATATCAAATTGTGCAACCTCTAGAGAAGGAGCATTTGATCCTTATTTATCCTATTAGCTAAACAAGGCGGTCAACTCCACGAACTGGGAAGATGCCTATTTAGGGAAAATAGGGAAAGTGGAGAGGCAACGGTTATACATGCATGGAATCCAGTCAGACATGCAGGTCTAAACAAAAATTTAGCACAACAATAATGCCCGCACTGCTCAACAACATTAAAGTCCACTACAAGGTGGTTACATTTGGTTTGCATGGGGAATCTTTTGGCGTCGACCTCCTTTGACCTTACGATTTGTAGGTTGGATGTTATGGTGCATGCCCATTTGGCGGTGTCTTCCTCAATTTAGCATCCTCAAATTAAATCTACATGATAATGCTAGTACACACAATAATTGCATATCTGTAACCACCTCAAAGAACACTCATTAACCACATACAAAATTTAATATGGATAGTCCATATAACATGCCATTATCATTAAAGGTTTGCAGAAATAAGATTAAGCCCAATGTCAATAGTTCTAAGGAAATATCATAAAAATTATCAACACTTAATCATCAAGTTCCATGATATCTTTAGCAAATAAACTATAAGTTCTACCCAAAACTAGACCATAAACTAGGCTCATCACTCCCCCAACCTAAGGTCTTGCTGGTCCTCCAGCAGGGGAAGGGTTGTTCTTCTGCTTGGTCAAGGCTCTAAAATTTGCAATTGACAACTATCCCACATCAGAGTGTGTTGTGCATGAATCAAGATCCCAATAGAATCCTCCCAATCCATCCAATCTACTCCATCTTTGCTTCTCTACAACAATATCATATTGGTAGAACCTAAAGTTTGGTACATGCCACATTAGGATGGGTGGCTGAAAAAGTGAGGGGAAGCCAGAATAGCCCTTTTGTCCTTCTAATGCGAATATATCTGTCAATTCTTTTAAGAGTTGTTGCATAGTTCTAGATGGAATGAGGCTCAACCTGCTTGAGATCATTAGTTAAGTTGTTCCATCTTTGTGAGAGGTATCTGTTCATAGTTTCCTCTCTTTCTTTTGCCTTTTCCTTTGCCTCATATTCACTATAAACTGCTTCTATCCAAGGCATAATCCTATTACCATAGCTAGGTCTTAGAAGCATTCTATGCCATTCTCTAGAAATATCCCCTAGATTCCTTGATTCAACCCTAATGGATAAGGGAATGTTGGATTTCATTTGCTTATAAGCCCCATATTGTTGTTCCCAACTAATCTCATTTGGCACCCAGGACATAAATGCCCTTTATTGGACATCCCCAACATACAACAACGGATTCCAATCATGGTCTTGAGTCACAACATAATTATGCAAATAAAACTCACACAACAAATTCTTCATTTCAGAAGACGCAATCTAATAAGCATTGAAAAATTCAATAGGGGTCTCAATAGAAGGGTTCAAACCTGAGACAATTCTTGTCAGTTTAAAAGAAAGATATTTCTTATAGACCCTTGGAGGGGTCCTACATTCCAAAATCCGTGGTACCAAGGCTGCCATATCATCCACCCTCTTCTTTAAGGTGACAATTTTTGCATCTTTGTCTTTAATTTCCTCATCTCTCTTTTGAATTTCCTTCTTCAATTTGCATTTTTCCTTTTTTCATTCCTCTTCTCTTCTTTGCATCTCTTTCCATAAATGCATGGAAACCTTATGCATTGAAAAATCAAGGGGGTTATATATTCCTACCAACATCTTCTCTAGCACTACTGCTAACTACAAGGATTCAGGCTATCTCATCAATTTTGGCTGCAGAGGTACTGATTATTTTCCCAATTCGGGCTATTGTTGCAGGAACTCCTACTCTCGGTCTTGTTCTGGATTTTGTTGCAGGATATCTTGCTACAGGACCTCTTGCTGCAAGAAATCCCAATTTTTCTCATAATCTTGATTTTCCATTTCTATGTAATGTTAACAAGATCAGCCAGTGTTATGTTTGTTGTCATCTTAAATATATCTTCTTCCTCAATGTTCTCTTGCCCCATTGGAGCTTCTACGTTCCCCTGTGATATTTCTCTAGACTTAGGGCTTTCTTGCAGAGACGTAACAAAGGCTAGCCCGACTGGTCTTGCTTTCCTAGGAGGGCTCTCACGTTTTTCTTTGGTTGTAGGATGAATAGTGTCAACCTTTCTCTTCTTAGAGCTTAATACCTCTTTTTCTATCGGTGGCAGTTGGTGTCACTTCACACATGCAAGTCATCCTCTCACTCAAATTTCAAATCGGCTCAATTTAAATTTTGCTGTCATAGACCATCATGGACTAACACATGGGAAAAATATTCACATCTTTTTCCTCCCCCCAACCTAAATTTGGGCATGTGTCCTCACATGCGAAATGATGATTTGATAGGGGTAGGGAATATTGAAATGCTATTGTGAATGTCCATACTAATGTACAACGATTAAATGAAATGCACTTAAAGATAATTAAGATATAGAAATTAATGTGCACATACCTAAATGTGTGGAGGATCTATTACAAAGATTGTGGAGAAAGTATCATTTGCCTTTTTAGGAAATAAGTTGAGCAATTAATGAAGATGAGGTGGGATGAGAGGAAGTGGTGTGATGGAAGAGAGAGAAAGGTGGAAATGGATGGGCAGATGGGTGGATGGGTGAAGAAATAGACTCCCACGAAAGTGGAAGTCTTTATTATGACAAGTACGTACCTTAATTATCCAGAAGAAGGGACACTAGGTCCACTTCATTTGGTTGCAGGAAGCTCGAGTGTCGCATGTTGAGTGAATTGCTGCAAGAACTCCTCCTTGGAAGCTAGCCTGTGATACAATCTAAGGTGATGACCATTGATAAGCAGCTTGAATCTGATTGGGTCAATAGTAATGAGTTGTACAACACCATTAGGGAATACTTCAACAACCTCATATGGTCCTAGCCACCTTGTCTGCAATTTTCCTACATTGTCCTGATACTTCAAGTCATAGAGTAGGCTCCAATCTCCTGGTTTGAATTTCTTATCCTTGATAAATTTTCCATGTCTCTTGATTCTTTAATTCTACACCACCTCTATGTGATGCAAGGTTACTCTCCTTATCTCATCCAAAGCATTTAGATGCATGATTCTTTCTCTTTGTGCCTCAAAGATATCCATTTCTAAGTTTACCACAGTCCTAAGAGTCTTATGTTCAAATTCAATGTGCATCATGGTTGTCTTTCCATACAACAACTCGAATGGAGTGAAGTTTGTAGTTGTTTTCTAGGTGGTTTTGTAGGCCCAAACAACTTTTCATAATTTATTTTCCCAATCCTTTATGTGGATAGCTACTGTCTTGGTCAAAATGGCTTCAATTTCTCTATTGGTTGCCTCAACTTGGCCATTGGCCTGGGGGTGATAAGGAGTAGACTTCCTATGTCTGATGTTGTATTCATTAACTGGTGTTGTAACAAGGGTTGATGTGAATTGAGCCCCTTGATTAGTCATTATCTCTCTTGGAACTCCATACCTTGTGAAAATATCCTCATAAGGAAATTCTGCAACTTTGTTATCTCTTGCATGCTTCATGACCTTAACTTCTACCCATTTAGTTACATAGTCAGTGCATACCAAAATGTAGGACTTACCATGTGATGGTGGGTCAATGGGTCCTACAAAATCCAATCCTCACTTATCAAAGGGAGTGATTACTACATGAGGGAAAAGTGGCATCTCATTAGATCTAGTTGGTCTACCCATTCTTTGGCATCTATCACATTTTCTTGTATACCTTCCTGCATCCTTGTGGAGTGTTGGTTAGTAATATCCTATGTTCAAAATATTCATTGTTGTCCTCTTGGGTGCAAAATGTCCTCCACATGGTTCGTTGTGACATGCATGAAAAATGTCATATGTCTCATCTTCCCTCACACATCTCCTCATGACATGGTCTGGTCTAGTATAAAACAAACATCCAACAATCCATGAGAAAGGAAAATATTTTTCAATGAGTTCCCTTCTCTCTTTTGGAGAGAAGTGAGGAGGAAATCTACCTATGATTGAATAATTAGCTATGTCAGCATACCAAAGTGTTTGTATATTGATAGAGAATAGATGATCGTAAGGAAAAGAGTCATCTATGGCTTGATTATCTTCTGATGTAGTCAGCCTTGAGAGAAAATTTGCAACAACATTGGCCTTCCTTGGCTTATCCACAATGGTTATGTCAAACTCCTGCATCAACAATAACCATCTTGCTAGTCTACCTGTGATCAAAGGTTTATTCATGAGATACCCAATGGTTGCATGATTAGTGTCAACAAAGATTTGGTAGCCTGTTACGTAATTTCTGAATTTGTTCAGGGCATAGATTACTGCCAGCATTTTTTTCTTTGTCACTGTATAGTTGAATTCAACTCCTTGCAAATTTTTGTTGACAAAATAAATGGCATTTTCAATAGCTCCTTTCTATCCTAAGATTGATCCTATGAAATAATCTAATGCATTTGTATGGATGTGGAAAGGAAGCTCCCGATTAGGTCTTTTGAGTACAGAGGTATGAGTCAAGGCTACCTTCAAATCAGAAAATGCCTTGTCACAATCTTTATTCCATTGGAATTCAACATTTTTAGTGAGCAGAGTATACAATGGTGCTACTATTCTGCTAAAATCCTTGATGAAATGCCTATAATAGCTTGCATGGCCCAAGAAACTCCTAACATCCTTTTGTTTTGTAAGTGTGGGCATATTTGTGATTACCTCAATCTTTGCAGGATCTACTTGAATTCCTGTGTAACAGATGTAGTGCCCAAGCACTACACCTTCCTGCATCATCATGAAGCACTTTTCACTGTTTAAAGAGAGATTGAGATCTTCACATCTCTGTAGGACTCTCTTGAGATTCTCCAATGCTTCATTGAAATCAACACCATAGGTAGTGAAATCATCCATATAAATTTCCATGCAATCATGAGAAATGTCTGAAAAATATGCTAATGATTGCCCTCTTAAAAGGTGCAGGTGCATTACATAAGCCAAATGGGAGTACTAAGTAGGAATAGGTCCCCCATGGACAAGTAAAAGTGGTCTTTTCCTGGTCTTCTGGTGCAATTTGGATCTAGTTGTATCCACTAAATCCATCTAGAAAGGAAAAGTCTTGTTTTCCTGCAAGAGGGTCCAAAACTTGATCTATGAAAAGTAAGGGAAAATGGTCCTTTTTGGTGGCAGCATTAAGTTCCTTGTAATCAACACAAGCTCGTTATTTCCCTCCTTTTTTAGGCACAATCACTAATGAAGACACCTACTAGCTATCTGAAATGGGGTAGATAAATCCTGCATTTAGTAACTTCTGCAGTTCTCCTTTTACAATTTCTCTTAGTGCAGGGTTAATTCTTCTTTGTGGCTGCCTCACTGGGGTGCAATCATCTCTGATATAAATTATGTGTGTGCAAAGTTTAGGATCCAATCCCTTCATATCATGATATTCCCACACAAATGCACGCTAGTGGGTCCTCAATAAGTTTTCCAATAGTAATTGTTGTTGTTCACTCAGTTTGTTGTTAACATTGAGATACTTCCCTTCTCACACCTCTACATGTGTAGTTAACTCTATCATGGTTGCTTCATTAACACATGGTGCCTTGAGTTCATATGGAAACAATGTATGGGACATACTTGTTGCTGCAGGAAGTCCATTTGCAAGAATAGTGGCTGCAAGAAAAGTGGTTGTAGGAAGAATATTTGCAGGTGCAGTGGCTACAGGAAGAATAGGTAAAAGTGTCTTGACTAGAGTAGCAGAATAAGAAGATGATGCTTCCTCCACTTCAAAATGGTTTTGAATAATGTTAACCAATACTTCATCTTCATCTTGAAGCCGCATGAAGGATTTTCTACCTAACATCATAAGTTATGCCACGAAATTAACCTCCTCGGCCTCTTCACCAACATGTGGCCATACAGAGTTATCTTCATCATGGGATGGCTGAGTAGGAGGATAAAGAAAAAACTTTTTGATGCTCCTCCCATAAAAAATGGTCATTTCTACTGAACGACATTCAATATATGCATCTGCAGTTGCTAACCATGGCCTTCCAAGAATAATGGGATACCCGCCTAGTGTAGCTTTAGGAGAAAGAATCATGAAGTCTACTAAGTACTCCCAAGAGTCCAAAATTACTACAAGATCCTCCACTATACCATAAGGCTTAACAGTAGAACTGTTAGCGAGCTACAAGACAGCAGGAGTAGACCTCATGTTTGCAATGTTTAGTTACTGCAAGATGTCCTTGGTCATTACATTTATTACTGTCCCTAAATCAATCAGAGCATTCTTGATTTGGATCTCATTTATAACAACTGCTACCACAAGACTACCTAGGTCATTATACTTAGGGATAGTCACTTTTCTAAGCATGATGTCAGCTAGTTGGCCCACCACATGAACCATAGTGGGGTTTTTCTTTTTCCTACTTGGCTTCTTGAGGCATGCTTATTTGATTGCCTTACCATAGATTGGGACATCCTTTATGACATGGAATAGAGGGATTTGGACATGTATATGCTTTAGTTGATCCAAGATGTCAAAAGTTGTATCCTCCTTTTCTTCCTTCTTCTTGGCAACTTCCAATCTCTGAGGAAATGGTGGTTCTTGTTTAGTCTGCTTAACTGGGACTAGTTCAGGATTTTTAGGTGCACTTGGTTGAATTAGATCATTTAAAGGTTCCTCTTCCTCTTCCACATGAAGCTTAGTGATAATGGGCTTGGAAGGGGTTGGTAGAGTAGTTATTAAACACAAGTGGATATCACTTACACTCACAACATATGCAGGGAATTGATTTGAGTCAATAGAGTATACAGGCTACTATTGTGGTCTGTTATTTGGATTGGGTGTGGGCTAAGCTGGTAGCTGAGTAGGTTTGGTTTCATTTGAGCTTGAATTAGCAGGTGGAGGCATTATAGTAGGCTGTTGGGGCTAAGAAGGTAGCTGCATGTGACTACTTGGATGGGTTGGCCATTGTTGTCCCCCTCTCCATTGATTTGTTTGCTGCCAATTTCTTGGAGGTGGCTGCCAATGTCCTCGAGGTTGATGCCATTGGGGTGGAGAGTTTTGTTGATTGGACTAAGCATTTGGAGGGGTAATCCAAGGCTGTGGTGGATATCCTCCATAGCCGGATGGATATGGGGCCTACCATTGGTTGCTAGATGAATATGAATTAAAATATAGCCCAACATAAGATAGTGGATCTGGTGGCATACCTTGTCTTGGAGCCCAAGGCCTCTTTTGTGCAACATAGTAGACTTGATCTTCTTCAATCTGGATTGGCTTGAAATCGGGTGTAATTTGCTTGCCTTCAATATTAGCTACCATCTTGTATCTACAGTCCTTTTGTCCGCAATGGGGGCAATATTCTGCCAACATTGCCTCTGCCTCCTCTTGCTTCTTTTTGGCCTAAAATGTATCTAGTTGAGTAGCTAGATTGTTTATAATGTCTTGCTTGAAATCTTCTAGCAAATGAGTAATCTCCATTCTTGAAACTCCACCAGTAGATGACTTACCCATGAAAGGTTGGTAAGCTCTCCCTTTCTTTGAAGCTGCCTTAGAGTAGTTTTGGCATATTTTCTTGATGTCTTCCCAAGGAACTCGGGTGATATCTCCTCTTGCCATCAGGTCCAAGGCATCAATGCAACTCTCATTGATTCCTCTCAAGAAAAGTAGCTTCTGTGATTCCTCATTGAGGGTATGGTGTGGAGATTTCTATAAGCAAAACATAAACCTTGAAATATAATATTCTAGGCTCTCATCCCCCTTTTGTTACATCCTGAAAAATGTCACCTCCTCTCATGTCATTGCCCCTGCAATACTCCTTGTATTTCTCAAGGAAATTTGTCATGTCCTCCCAAGTTGCCACAGTATCTCTTCCTAGGCTCATGAACCATCTTAATGCAACTTATTTTAGAGTGGTAGGAAATAGATTAAGCTTATGGGCATCAGTGGTATAATCATAACTCCTGCAAAGTACGACAAACTCGAACAAAAGGTATCAGGATCTTCTGTGACAAGTCCATAAAACTTGGGGAGTGCTAAAACAGGGATATTTTTTATGCTGTCAACTTCATTCTGATGGGCAATGGGGAAAGGAAAAGCTGGTTGGTTAGGTTTGTTTCCATTTGCATTACCCATGCCTACTTGATGTGGTTCCAAAGCAAAGGGGTTCTTAAGCTGATTTTGGTCCTCAATAGAAACTTCAAAATTGGTCAGATCGGGAAATGCATCAACAAAGGGGTTTAGCTCTTCTCCTTCTTCATTCCTTGATAGATTTGGAAGCTCTTCTAGATGGAATGGATCAAGATTGTTAGGAAGGAATCTCCTATAAGCATCCCTTCTCCTTCCTCTATGCATGCGGTATCAACTCACTATCAACCAACTCACAAAAAGAATCAGTAAAGAATAAGAGGGGTCATTACTTCCTAAATGAGGGGTATACTAAGAACAAATTTCAGAAATACTACAACAAGAAAACTATCAATGACTCCTAAGAACTTCCTAGTTTGACACCATCCCTGACAACGACGCCAAAAATGTTTGCCTCCTACAATGAGTTAACAACTAAGCTCTTACAACTATGATTCAAAGATTGGACATCCAAACTGAATAGCCACTCAATCATCATGAAGGTGCATTTAACTTGTCAACCTAGGGATGTGAACTTGAAATGGGCTAGCACAGTATGTGCACTAGGAACTCAAAGCAACAATTTTCATTCTACAGCTAAGAAAGACACAATGCTAAAGGTAAATTGCTTGGAAAGGAATGATGTAAATGCTAATCATCAACCAACGACCATACTAAGCTGGAATGCATAACCAAGATGAAAATTTGATCAAACAAATAGGACACTACTTTGTTTGCTTTGGCTACAGGAATAGTCACAAAATGAAATTCTAGTGGCTGTAGGAATAGTCGATGCCAGATTCTTAACTAATTACTGAACATAAAGTAACACTAAAATAATACTAAACTAAAGGATGGATTAATCACCAAGTGGGCCTCCTTGGATAAGTATCCTCTAAAACTAATGAGAACTCAAATTCTTATACTCAGAACTTTATTTCATTCACTGTAAATCATGAGTACAAAAGAGCAATATATTTATATTACTGAAACTCAAGAATGCAAGTACAATATCAAATTGTGCAACTTGTAGAGAAGGAAAATCGAATCCTTCTTTATCCTATAAGTTAAACAAGATGGTCAACACCACGAACTGGGAGGACGCCTATTTAGGGAAAATAGGGAAAGTGGAGCAGCAACGGTTATGCATGCATGGAATCCGGTCAGACATGCAGGTCCAAACACAGATTTAGCACAATAGTAATGCCTGCGCTGCTCAAAAACATTAAAGTCCACTACAAGGTGGTTACATTCAGTTTGCATGGGAAATCTTTTGGCATCGACCTCCTTTGACCTTTGAACAATTCCCAGGCTAGACGTTATGGTGCATGCCCAACTGGTGGCGTCTTCCTCAATTTAGCATCCTCAAATTAAATCTACATGGCAATGTTAGTATGCACAATAATTACATATTTGTAACCACCTCAAAGAACATTCATTAACCACATGAAAAATTAATATGGATAGTCCGTATAACATGCCATTATCATTAAAGGTTTTCAAAAATAAGATTAAGCCCAATGTCAATAGTTTTGAGGAAATATCATAAAAAGTATCAACACTTAATCATCAAGGTCCATGATATCTTTAGCAAATAAACTATAAGTTCTACCAAAAACTAGACCATAAACTAGGCTCATCAAAACCAACATACTGAAAATCCTACCATTGACCAACCACACATCTGCCGGGAGAGTAATGATTTTGTTGCCCAATTTAATAGTATTCTAAAGCTTCAAAGATTTTCATTTGAAGTGTATGAGGAAGGTATTCCCAATGTAGATCAACAAAAAAGCTTAGCATACTTTGCATCACCTTGTGAGCAAGAAAATTTGTCTTTCTATTTTATTTCATGCATTGAGGAGGTCAATGGTTATGACAATGGCTTACCCTTGTGTGAGAAGAGTTCCTTTTCCTCTAAAAAAGGTTTCTCCCTTGAAGTTGACCTATTTTTAGAAAACTTCACCCCTGTTGCAACATGTTTTCCAAAGGCACCATTGTTAGATGAATTTAACACTTACATCATATGGCTTCCCTGATGTGACAAGGTTTACAGTTAGATGATTCTTTGCTATGTAGGCATTGTATGAAGCTCCTTGCATATATGAATAGGAATAGGTTTTCAATTTTTTCAGTTGGGTGAAGATTGCAACTATGATATGAGGGAGATCAACTCCTTCAGAAGGTTTGTCTTTGACAGAGGTAAATTTTTGTAATTTGTATCTTGTTAAAGCCATGCACATATTAGTTTATTTGTTTTGTTTTCCAAGAAGTGTGTTCACACACTCTACATTCTCCTTAATGGAATGTATGATCTAGGTGTTTTTGTTTTCCTCCAAGTGCAAGCTTTCACATGTTTTTTCATGTTTCTTTTTCAAGCAAGCCAGTTATTACAAGTCCCCCCTATGAATCTATGCCCAATGGACTAATAAGGCCCTTGGATTCCATGATTAGCATGTAATCATCTTGCAAAAAGCACCAAAAAGTTGAAAATTTGTGCCACCCCTCTTTATTGCATGATCCATTAGTAGAAAGTGATTTAAGAGATCCTATTTGGTTCATAATGCTCAAGAAGGCCTCTATTAGTTACCTTACCCCATTGCCAAACTACATTGACCAACCCATTTTGAAAAACATGTTCTAAGGATGGATTTACCCTTCTCCTTTTATTTTTCTTCCTAGCTCCTTTTTGACTTATGAGCCTTGAACAAACACTTAGACTAAGGTCTAATTCTATTATGGTTCCTTGATTTCCTTTTTCTCCTTCCTTCTCCCTTCTTTTCCTTTCAAAACTTCAAGTTCTGGATGTACTTTTGGATCAAGTCTGAAAGTTCACCTTCTTCTTGAATCCCCACTCTCAACTTCTTCCTTGTCTATCAAAACTTTGGACCCTGATTAGACTTTTAGACAAAATCTAAAAATGTTTAAGTTGCAGAGGAATGAGAAGGTGACACTTTAAAGTCTATGTGTGTATTGTGGAGGCACAAAATGATGACACATGTCCTACAATGATGCCAAGAATATCTTCAACAACTATTCTTCGAAGATCCACTTTGATGAAAAGTGTCCCATGATGACTACCAATGATAGGATGATACATGGCACTCTCTAATTGGAGCACATTTATTCAAGGCAACACAATTTAAGTACCGCAATGTAAGAAAAATGCACTAAGCTTGATCCATTCATACGGTGACATGTGGCAACATCTGATTGGTTCCCTAGGTCCATAGATCCCTTGTGTAGGCCTGATTTCCAGTCATAGAAGTGTGAAATGGTGACACATATTGTCCTTTGATGATGTCAAAAACCTCAACAATGACTTCTCCCTGCGGGCCTTCTCTAATAGTGCATAGATGACACTAACATGGCATATTCTTATTGGGTGACCTTTTTTAAAGATTTTCAAACTTTTTCAAGGCATTTAAGGTGTTGATCTTTTTAGATCTATGACTCAAAGACAAATATGATAATGGCTAGGAATTTCACAGGAGGAGCTCGTAGTAATCCCTATCGACTTTCTTGACGATCAGATTCGATCTTTGAGCTTGCAGAGCTAATTTTGTATAGATTTCCATGCCACATTTAATGCAAAAGTGGCATCCATACTCCTTGGAATATTATAGACCATTCCTTTTGTTGCAGACCATTCATGGCCGAATTTCATGACCTATATTTCACAAGAGTCTCTATTATGCATTTACAAATTATTCAATGTGAAGACATGGTTTGCATGGTAGGGCCATTCTAGTAGACCTTCAACACAAATTTTGAGGGGCTAGCTCTCCTACCCTCAATCTAATCAAATTTCTTATTAATTGCTAACCCTAGTTAGGTTAGGGTTTGATCTGGATCATTCAGTTATGCTTGCACTATAAAGGCAATGATTGTATTCATTTTATGGGTTCTTCCTTAAATTTTCTCAAGCATAATTATGTAAATTTTTTCATTATGTAATTTTAAAATTGGCTTTCATGCCTTTGTGTTAATAAAATCACTATTTTTACCTCTTCTCAATGTTTGTATCTTGTGTAATATTTGATACCACTATGCATGCATGAACTTTCATCATTTTTACAAGTTATATAATTGTTCTAGTCTATTGTAAGTATTAATTGTGGGTAATCTACATCCCTTTTAGGTAGCTTTCAAACCCTAGCCTTCATGTTCTCATATAAATCTAGTGAAATAAAGAACTATGTGAGCTTCTTCAGTGGTTTTGTTAATACTCTATGAAATTACAAGCAAGAAGAAACATTTCTATCTTGATGTATCACCTCCCCTTTCCATTTTTATGCATTCCTTTTATCCTTTTCATCTGTGAGTTGGTTGGAGTAGGGTAGCGGTAGGATTTCATGTGCTAGGTTGGACCAACACATCTACACTTTGATTAGAAGAGGAAACTGACCTTCTCCAAAGACTTGATCTCAACTTGCAAGGTCCCACACTTTGAGGCCATTTCCATTGTGTCATTGAAATGTTGAACCTATGTTCAATAGGGTGCAATTTCATGTGACAATAAGTACATTAGTCTCAAAGAAATAAAAATGAATATCAATATTTATAAGATGTGTCAAAATTAACCTACAACATTATTTGTCAAAGTTTGGGAACAATCCCTCTCTTTTTTCAAGAAAATCAGTAAAGTTAAAATAAACATCTGAAAGTCATGAAAATATAATAGTAGTCATTGTCGAGAATCTGAATTAAGAAAGAGCCTTTATTTCCTTCCTTGAAAGTTGGTAATTTTTAGGGAGGATGTTTAATCACTAAAGGCCAAAAATGTCATTAGAACATCAAAACCATTAGAAATCAAAATCCTATAATAGCCTTTTAATGGCTTAGACTTTTGATTGACAAATTTTAAGAAAATATATCAATTACCAAACTTTTGAAAGATCTTATAAGTTTAGAACAAAGTATCAGTAGTCATGAATTGAAAGTGTTATTTAAGATAAAATAATGTAATCGACAATGATTGTTCCCAATGATCGAAACCCAAAAGATTTAGATGTTTGTTCTATTGACTTCGAAAATTAAAAGTCAGAAAGAACCCTTATCACTAAAGAAGTATTACATTATCATTAAAGGGGAGACTTGACATATGATGAACAAAGAAATTAGTGATTTTGGGAGCTTGACTTGGGAGTAGGGGGTCACTGATGAGTCTTATTCCGTTGAGAAGACTTTCCATAAGAAAATTTAAGGAATAGGCTCAACATCGAATGACTGAAACACTTAGTGAATCTTTAAATGGTAAAGTGTGATGCCATTCGAGAATCGAGGATTTTTTTAGTACGCCTACAAAAAATAGCAAAGGTAAATTCAAAACCAAATGAGGTGTGGCGATGACATAAAAAATAACCTCAATCAACACGTTGGGGTAAAACAAGATCCAATAAGGGGACAAAATGAAAAAAAAAGAAAAAGAAAAAGGAAAAGAAAACCAAAAAACCAAAAGAAAAACATTGAAAAGAACCAGAAAGAAGAGAAAACAAGGTGACTTAAGCCCCAAGCCAAATCAAAAACATAGGAAACAAACATAAGGGAAGTAAAAAATTTAGGAAGCTTTACAAACACCTATTAAATCATAACAAATTTTCAAAACTAACATGGAAATCATGTAGACAAACAAAGGACAAAGACACACACCAATGAAACAAAAAATAAAGAGACCTTCAAACCTCACAAAGAGCATTCTGAGCATGCCAACATAGATTAGAACACCCATGAGCCAAATAGAAGCACTAGTAACCACGCAAAGATGAGATTTCTTATGAAATAATCATGAAAAAATTGCAGAGAAACAAAATCCTTATGACCAAATGATGCCTAACACAATGTGACTAACCTATAAAACCTCAAATTAATTAGCACATTAAAGCACCATTAATGCATTCGAGGAAATTAAATTCTCTATCAAGTGGGAAACCCAAAATGACAAGACATCATTGCTATTGGACATTAGGTGTCAGAGTTCTCATGTAGAGAATGATGAAGTAGAAACCCTTGATGATTGAATTGCCAACCTAAAAGAATACAAAGTGAAAGATGTTAGAGATCAGTTATGACAAAGATGGAACACCATCACAAGAAACCTTGAAATCTCAACAAAATGACAAGAAAATGAAAAGGTAAGGAAAACGACCCAAACCCAAACAAAACAAGGCAAGACAAGAAAAATAACGCAAAAAAGAAAAGAAAAGAGGGGTCCCCATTTTACATAGAAAAAAATGGGTGTGAGTGCAAGACACAACAATATTTTCCTAAAATACTTCACAATCTTCTAAAAACCATTGTAATGAAATTCTCCCAATCTCAAATGGAAAATAGATTTATTCCTAGTTTAGAGGTTGTAACTCTTCAAAGTGGTGCTTTATAGTGGATAATTTTTCATTTGTAAATGAGATTTGATTAGTTATTATGGGTAATTCCCTTCCTAAATTGAACGTGGCCATATCTTCTCCACATATCTCATATTTTCTTAATTTCTGGTTTAAATAATTAACTTCAAATGTTAAAGGTTGTAACTTCTTCAATATTTCATAATTTCTCAAATCATTCATCAAATGTAATTTTTATGTTAAATAAATATTATTTCAATGTGTCCAATGGTTTAATCAAAGATGCAAGTTTTGGGACCTAAATTCTTACACAATTTAAATATACTACCCGAAGGCCTGCCTATTTAAAAATTGCCAAGCTAATTAGTCAAATCAACAGTGAAAAGATCACTAAAACCAATGCAAGATGGTTAGTTGAATCTTGTCCTTTGAATGTTTTTTAAACATCAGTATAAGAAAAAAAAACAGCGTGGGTTCCCTCTTTGATGCCGTTATTGCAGCGCACCACTTGCATATGTTCGGCTTAACTAGCCGTTTTCTCTGGCATTACAGTCAGGGAGCTCTCCTACCGAAGAATGTGGCCGCCCGGGGATTGGAGGCAACAGAAATTCTGATTACGGGGTGAGTGGAGTTCCCTTATTTCTTGTTTGCATATTTATTTCCCTTTTAACTGCTTCTTGTTTGCAAAATTATTTAACTTAGAAGCCATAGATGCTTCTGATTTTAGCGGCCCTGTAGCTAGGGTAGCTATACCCTCTTTTTCTGTTGTTCTGTTGTTTATGGCGTTTAGCTGTACATTTCATTAGTTTTTGTCCATGGAATTTTGGTAGTACTGCAAGTGGCAGAGTTAGCCTCTTCCGTAGAGAAGCTGTGATAGTCTTAATATGAATCTTTTTGAATGACTTATTCCTATTATGTGCATTGGTTAGATATTAATATTTCATTCTTATATGTCTTAAAGTGTCTTCCCAAGCTTCTCATAATCCCAAACATAAGTTTAAAAGGCGAATGTTTCATATGCTGAAAATCTATGGGAAAAAAATGACCCCAGATAGCAAGTAAACATTAGCACTGGCTACTCAAATCTTGACAAAGAATGATAAATACAGTAACCTCTCCCAGACTCTTCTGAAGATTGTGCAGGATTGCTTTTTTAAGTTTGTTAGACTTCTGATTTTGTCTTGTAAATCTTGTTTGATTCCCTGAAAATTTTCATTTATTCCAGACACCCCAGACATGGCAAAACTAATAAATTGACTTTCAAACAAATATTTTGCATTAGTTTATCTGACTGAAGAATTTTGATTTATAACTTTTCATTGTGCAGCAGTTTTGGAGTTTGAATCTCTTCTGATGTGGCTATACTATGCTATTGATTTGTGGTATACTCTCTCAAAACTTTATTATTTTGTTACTCACGTAAGTGTGGTCAGTGAGCAAACATTGTCATACACGACAAGGAATTCACTGCATATTTGTTATCACAAAGCAGTTGTGATTAGAGATCGGTGTTTCTCTTGCATTAAAGCAAGTTTATGAAGTACAGAATACTAATTCCTTCAAGCAAACCTGCTTTGTTATTCATCACTTGCAATTTTGTGATTGAATGAGATTAGCTTGGCTTGGGACTAATTTTGTTGTTGTGTTAGTTACTTTTTATTTTTCCTTTTGTTTTATTTCAGAGGCATTTTCTACATAAGGGGGCTTGTATGGTGGAAGAAAATTCAGAGTACTAGATAAGGCTTAAAAAGAGGAGCACAGCATTGATCTTAAGCAAAGGATATGGATCCTAATCAAAGGGGTTCAGATCTATCTCCAGATCCATCTCTGTATGATCCCTTTCATCAGTTAAAGTTTTTCAAATCCATTGTTTAGAAAACATAAATGACCAAGAGGCATGCATGTTTTTAGTTTGTTTTGGCAATATTTGTGTACACTCTCTTGTTCCATGTGTTAAATGCAAGCTTAATTGAATTTGCACGACCTGTTTGAAATGTACCACCTTTAGTAACAGAATTGTGTGTTTTCATTTTTGTTTCAAAGTTTGTGGACATCTTAAATGCTAAACTCTGGTTAACTTACATTCATGTTTTTTACACAAATTATTCTGTTCAGTTGGCTTCCATCAGTCTTTTGTGCAAAGCTATGGCAATTTTTTTCTATTGGTTTGATTTCTTTAACATTGTTATGCAGTCCTAAGGAGGCATACAAAGATCCTGATGATGGTAGGCAACGCTTTTTGCTGGAATTGGAATTTATACAGTGCCTTGCCAATCCAACTTACATACATTGTAAGTAGCCATGGATTTGTGCATAAAATATATGGGTTTCTATGTGTAGGATAGAAAATAGACATATCCTTATGATGGTATAAATAAAAATAAGGAAATAGCTTTACATTTGTGGCAACAATCAGTGAGACATTAATATACATGTTCATTTTAATTTTCAGTTGTCATGGTGGTTCTGTATGGAATATAGGGAAGATTGTCGTCAATCAGCATCCATTGTGGCTAATTCTATATGTGCATTTTCATCCTTTGTGTATGTTGAATTCAACTTGAAGGTAGTTCTTGATTTTGTTTAATGTTGAGAAATATCACCATAGGGAGTTGTGTGCTTGTGCTAGTGATTTTCTTTCTATTTGCCTCCTTGCAGAAGTGTAATGAAAATTTTGACGAGTTTTTCTTCCATTTTTTTATTTTGTCCATTTTCAGCATTTGAAAGAGTTTTGTTTGAAAGCAAGAGTTATTTTTTTCTCCCTTCTCTTTTCTTTTTTCCTTTCAAGACTCTATTCAAGTTTGTTACAAATATTTCTGACTGAGTGAAAATGTCTTTTTTCCTCTTAGATTTGGCTCAGAATCGTTACTTTGATGATGAGGCATTCATTGGTTACTTAAAATATCTGCAGTATTGGCAGCGTCCGGAGTATGTAAAATTCATTATGTAATTTCTCTTTCCTTATCCAATGCAATTAGTACCAGGTGTGATTATATGTGCAGGAGCTGCTTTTTTAAAACACTAAAATCTTTGATAGCTAATTGGCATCTTTGATTCATTCATGTGATGTATTCTTGTATTGTCTTTGACCATTGGAATAAACTAATAGTACAGATTATAAGTTGTATTTTTGTTTTCACAGGTACCCTCATTGTCTGTTTTTCCTTGAACTTCTGCAAAATGCTAATTTCCGAAATGCAATGGCACATCCACAAAACAAGGTGCTTTTTATAATCTCTAGAAGCATGTAATGCATAAACCGCATCAAATTTGAAAAACTTATTGCAAGAGCTGAATCGAGTATATTGTCAATGAACCAAAGATGGATAATGCCAATTTTCTGTTTCATAAGGCTTTCATTCAACTAAGAGATTTTGGAAAAAACTTGCTTTGAAATGATAAATTTAGTTACGCTTTCACTCTCCTTTAACTTCATATGTCTGCTCCTTTTGGTTTTCTATTTGTGTAATGGTAGACCAATGTTTGTGCCCTATGTACAGTCTCAATTGGTATTTATTGTTCTGGTATCTATTGTGTGATGCTAGAGCAAATAAGAGATATGTCTAGAAATTTATGATGTCAGGCTGGGGTACAGTTTCTCTTGATTTCTCAAGCTCTGAAACTTGTGTAGCTTCTGGTTCAGGTCACCCTCCCAGATCATCACCCAATCTCATTTTTGGTTTAATAGTGGGACTAATGTTGTGGTCTGATTTCCATAGAGGAAAGAGATATCTGCATGGCTTCCAGATGGATCAATGCCAGCAGAATTTTATGCAGTTGCTTTTGATTTCTGAGTCTCCAAATCTGTGTAGTTTATGGTTGAGGCCACTCTCCCAGACCATCTGGCAATCAAATTCTTGGTTGTATGGAGAACTGATAACCTTTGTAATCTGATATTGTAGGTCGTCCTTTACATTTTGCACCTGAACAAACTGTATTATATTCAAAATAATTTCATTGTGTAAACATTCTATTTTCTTAGAGGTTATGGCAGATAAGTCACAACTATTGGTAGGAGTGCTGATAGATCCATGTCTAGAGAAATAGAGCAAGTTGATAAACTGCTATAGAACATTTCTTAGGATGATGAATCCTATATATGGCCGTTAAGTGCAGACACTTGGTTAAGGTGTCCAAAGTTTTAGGTCAGACTCAAATTCAATTTATTGGCTTAAGGTTGGTGGCACACCGTTACAAAAATTCTACAAAGCCTTGTTGACCAATTTAAATCCGAGCACATCAAGACCATTAAAGTTGAAGATCTCTTCACTAGATAGCTACATTGTGTAGTCATTTGGGGAACTGAAAGGCTATGTATTCTAAGAACATAGTTTCTCCTTAAAATATTTTGCACCTGAATAACCCAAGTTTATTCAAGATATCAAAAGGATCTAGAAATAGATTCCAAACCACAGAAATATTAGACAGATAGAAAGGTAGGAGTGATGCCAGTGCATGAAGGACCTCTTTTCTTAGAGTTTATAATAGACAGATTATTACTATTAGTAGGATAAATGAGAGTGCGATGGATGGAGTAATACAGAAAGTTAATAAGCTGTCATAGATTCATTCTTATGATGAATTTAAGACACCCACCCGAATTATTTGAAGCTTGGGTGGAATAAGGACATTAATTCACATTTGACAACATTGACATATTGTTGGCAACTGATTGACAAAGAATTCATCAAGACCCTATCTGCCAAATAAATCTCTTAATTTGAAGACTTGCTACTATGCAGCCTGAATGGTGGTTAGATTGTTAACCTTTTCAAACTGGTTTTGAATCTCAAGATATGGATGAGGAATGAAGGTTGACAACACAAACTTGGGATGATGTGGTTCCCTGATTCCTTAGACTCTTATCTTGTTATGTTTTACCACTTGCTCTTCTAGTTGAGTTTCTTGCATTCACAATGCCAAGGTCATGCTCTGATACCACTTGTAATGAAATAACTTGCACAAAAGAAGATAATATGAAATGTGCTGCAAATACTTGATAATATTATGCCACTTCGAGGGGGATACCTCCAATATTCTTCAATAAGGACACAATACTCCACATGATGATAATAACCAACTTATGCCTCCTAATACCATACTTATTATGCCTTGGATACCACCTAGGCTGACTTAGATACTTAAGTATAACTCCTAAGATGACCTAAATACATATACATGATTATAATAATGATTGTGTAACTTATTTGAAAGTTGAGGTAGCCACAAGTTGACTACTCATAACACAATACAAACTATAGGGTTAGGAGCATAACAAACTATATAGGAGACAAACATTGCTATTGTGATTGACACAAAAAACTACAATTTGGAGACTATTGTCTAGTCTTTAACATTGCTACATGTTGTCCCACTCATGTACTACAACAAAACTACTGAAAGCTCTATGGATTTGCTTACATGTCCGAAATTCTTATTACCTATGCCCAAATCTATGCACATGAGGGAGAAAAGGGACTCTATGATGTTAACATGTGTTTGGTCTATAGGCTCTTTGATTTACTTGTCTCGTTCTTGAATAGTGAACCATTCCAATATTTTCAAAGCTCTTAAAATGAAGGACTCCACTATCCTATGTTAGTTTTTATATCAGAAATGAATAAGCAGAAATACAATAACACATGGGACAATGAACACAGCAGATACCCTGGGAAAACCCTCCTTCTTGAGGGAGAAAAACCCAGCAAAATATATCTCTTATATATGTAAAGAAAAGAGCAGAAATCTGCTTACAATTCAGGCCCTACACAAGGCTGAATACCATACAAAGTGTAGAGACAATTCTCCTTGATACAAATGAATATGCTTCTCCTTGAAATCTGATCTGCTGCTTAGGAAACTCGATCTGCTGCTGAAGTTCGAATTGGAGTGAATGAAATTGCTTGACTGAATTGTGAAATGAGGAGACACCTTCTCCTATTTATACAAGCTAGGCAACCCTTCATCTTAGAGCTGACCTTGAACAAGTATAATTTTCCTTTATAAAATTAAGGCCGACTTGCCTTGACAAGAATGAATTAAGGAGAAAATATCTCCTGAAGCTACCAAACACTAACATCCTCTAACTACACTATCTCATCTATGAGAACCAATTCCTTCACTTAACAAATAACAACAGAACTGTTTTATAATGAAATAAAACACAACAAAAAAATGATCCAGCAGTGAATAGATTCCAAAAAACAATAACTCACTGAAACCATGGAAAGTGACTCACCTTAAGATTCTGCACAAATTGTGTAGTGCTGTCAACAATGACGATGAGATAAAATAGGTAGAATTTGCAGGAAAATTTTATGAAACACTACCATGGCAGAAATTTTTAAAATGAGCAAAAAATACAATTTTGAAAGAACATCCACGAATGCAAAGTATCAAATCATGCCTGCAAATTGTACTGAGTTGTTTACCATTTAAGAAACACTGTTGAAGAGGATTAACTTTCATTTTCTCTGTACAACCATAACCCCTATTTTAGATGGAGAAAGCCGCAAAATGTTAAAGTGGATCGAATTGGTGCTAACACAGAAACGGAGCAACAGAAAATCTGAATATCATTATTGGAGAAGCGTCCTCTTCTTCCTCTGTTTTTTCCTTCTGTGAGCCTTCTTTTCTCTTAAAACTACACTCCACCAGATTTGATCACTGGACCGTTTGATTTCCATCAGTTGAAGTAGAAGCAAGAAGAGAATCGGCATGATCTTTTCTCAGAAACTCAGATACCAACAACAGTAGACTCACCATTAAAACAATCTAGATAAATTACCGAATTTGCAAACATTAAATGGTGACTACAGGTCTCAAAGCCATTTTATAGAGATATGAGGGGGAAAAAAAGGAAAGAAATATCTGTCAAAGAGTCCGCGTTGTTGTTTATTTAGACAATGGGAAGAATGTGAGTTTTAGGGTTTGGCGACTAAAAGTTGTTAGTTTAGTGTAATGCCTGCTCTTTTGGTTAAATGTAGTGGATTTTCATGTTGCCTGAAAGTAAATCATCAAATATGGATCGACTGAGATTGACTTGAACCTCTGATTACATTGCATTGCAGAAAGCATACTTCACAGTGGATTATCATGCTTTAAAGAAGCAGTATTCAAGAAGATGAAAGTTTTGTTCCTTTGGAGGTCGGTGCCTCCTAATGAAGAGATTGGAGTCTTACTAAGTTGGTGCTTAGTGGAGATTGGTGACTCTTGCTAAGTTGGTGCTTAGTGGTAGGGGATTGGTGTCTCCAGTGGGTTGGTGCCTACAAAGATTTGTAAAGAGAATTTTATTGTTGATTGGATTTGGACAGTAGATCCAAGCAGTCTTTTCCCCGTAGTTTTCTCCTGAAAGGGTTTCTATGTAAATCTTAGGTCTCTTAGTTTGTAGATCTTGTGTGATTGCTATTTTCATCGTTGTTGGTTTTTAAATAAGTAAAAACTTATCTTATACTGATTCACCCCCCTCTCGGTATAAGCGTGTGTGCTCAACATTGAAGTGCTGGTTGGAACAGGAATATGCCTTTGTGGTAGGAACCATCTTTTGTGGTGAGGGTATGATGACTAGAACGTTATTAGGAACCCTGCAAAAAAAACATGAAAGAATATTTTTGGGTATGCAAGATTTGTCTTACACCTTGGATGCTCCCACATCAGATTGACTTGTTGAATTGGTGATAAATTTAGTGTAGAGAGCTTAATGGACATTCAGGATAAGGATATGAAAGCATCTAAGTGCCTTTAAGGAATAAAAGGGAATATTATGATTTTTATCCTGATGTGTACACCAACGTATGTTTGGACTTTGTACCATGATTTATTGTTTTGCAAATGGCACATGATATTGTGATTGCTGATTTTGTAGAACCGTTGTCACAGCACACACAAGTTTTTTCAAACTTGGCACCAAATGAACCAACGTGATTTGGTCAAACCTCTTAAAGCTTGGTCAAAATGTGGTCACAGATGATTATCTCATGGGTTTACAAAAAACTCATGGGAAGTTCTATATTTTTAAAGTTAAACCTTTTTTTCCATTATGAACTACCATCTTTTTCAGAATAATCTCTGTTCTTTTGGCCATGCCAAATTGATGCCAAGAGTCATGTGACTTTGCATAGAACTTTCATCTGAAGGCTTGAGGTTTTGATATCATCAGTATGTTTTTAACTTTTTAATTAAGCTCTTTTGGACTGCAAGCGTCCATCAATGTGGCATTGCCATCCTTCCATTTGGCTTTTGGAATTAAACAGTATGACTTTCTGTGATAAAATCTTGTCTGATCTGTATTTTTAGTTGAGAATTCAGACTATGTATACACCATCATTGGCTATATTTTAGGGACACTTCCATAATATACTTAATATCCTTGACCAAACACTTTGCAACGATAGAGGTACATCCTCAACTTCTTTTACATAAACGGAAGTTTTGCAAGCAAATATATGTATCAATCTCATAGAATGACATAAGAGAAGACTATACACACGTATTTATACATTTTCAATTTGGAATATGGCCTTTGTGCTTGGACCTTGGCAGATTGACTTGACAAAGCTTCTGTCTGAAAACCATGTTCAACCACAAGAAGGTGACTCAATTGCAGTAAGGGAAGGACCACCCTTAAAGTGACTATACATATCTGTTTACTATTTACACGTTTTCAATTTGGAATTGTGGCCATTGTCCTTGGCCTCTCTACACATAAGAGCAATTTTGGTTAGTAGGGGAGATCTTAGAGCTATTTGACATGTCCCTGGCAAATTGACTCAACAAAACTTCTATCTGAAAACCATTTGTGCTCACAAGAAGACGACTCAAGTACAGAAGGGAAGGACCACTCTCAAAGTTCCTGAATGGCCACTCTAGGCCACATGGAGTGGGGGAGACCTTCAAGCTTTCACAGTACTCCAAGATAGGGGCCGAGTGACTGGTGGTCCCCATCACCTTGGAACAAAAATGTCTAACAAGCTGCCTGGCTATATTTTAGTGTAATAGAGAACAAGCGAAAGACAATAGCTGGGAAGTTGACATGCCAAGATCAGGGCTATTACGTGCATTTGGTAGGAATATTAATTATCTTCCATGGTTTGATGGATTGCCTTGTGAATGTGATTGGATGCTCATGCTCGCAACGGGGTTTATTGCAGTGGCCATTTGGTTGATTCTGAGCCCTCTATCAAGGAGGTGGCTTATTTTAACTACCGTGCCTTGTATTCTTGAATATTTGGGGGTGTCTGTTCACTGCTAGGTTTGTAACCTTTTTATAATGACAATCGAGATAGTAAATATGTCATTTTGTTTATGGTCATCAAAAATATACCTCAATGATTTATTTATTTATTTTGAGCTGGTGAAGCTCAGGCCTAGGCCATTTGCACCTGTACATACATGTTCCTTATGTAACATGCTCATCTGTGCCTTGTGTGTGCAATGGTTACATTCCTGTGCAATCCAGCCAGGCCCAAGTATTCTTCAAACTGCAAATGAAATTTTGCAGGTCCATTGCTAAATATCCCCTCATCTGCTAATGGTAACAGCCCATCACATCTCTGCGTGCCTGGTAAGAGAGTCTTACCCACCTGATTAGGTGTTGGTTCAATCCTGCTAGCATTTTGGGGGAAATGTCTACTGCATTGCACTCTTTCTTTCCCCCTCTTCAAAAAGTTTTTTACATACTGCCTAATAATAGAATTGACGAGCTTTGTTATCAAAATGAAAATATTGAAGTTAGTATTTTTTTTTCTCTCCTACCAGGTTTTACACGATTGAGAACTTATGGTAGCTGAGATTAGTTTGCACTTTCCCAAATGGACATGTACTACGGTCTGCAGTCTATTGCACAGCGTGTTTTTGATGGTTTCCAGTTTGCTGTTTTAGAGATTGCTTGGAAATTAGACACCCTGTTATTTAACTTTTTGAAGTTTGAGGGTGTCTTTCTCATGAAATATGCTGATTGGTTTGGTAGCTTTCTTTTATATATGCATGGCCTTCTCAGAAACAAAGTCAGTTTGAAATATTACTGCAGTGAAAGAGAGAATCATTGTATTTTTCTGTTATTGCATTTGTATATTCGTAGAGAATGCATATTTTTGGCGGGGAGAGGACCATGGGTTCTCAACACTGGTAGATTTCTCGAAGAATTGACTGTAAGAAATCAAATTTATGGCTTTGTTATGTCACAAAACAGGCACTGTTTAGGATTAGTACAGATGGCAGCATTGCTCCCTGCTATATCTTATTATGCCCATTTGCATGTTTGTACCTTTATTGGAGGGAACAGGATGCTGCTAAAATTTTCATGAAACAAATTTTGTCATTAAGGGTTGTTATTTTGATATACCAGGATAGAGAGAGAAGTTACTACTACAGCTACAAAGCAGGTGCTTTTACTCTAAAATTCATAGTTAATTTTTTATATGGTAATATTTCAGGAATTGGCCCATCGACAACAATTTTATTTCTGGAAAAATTATAGAAATAACAGGCTAAAGCACATCCTGCCTCGCCCACTTCCTGAAGCAGCTGCTGCACCAGCTCCTGCACAGACAATGCCACCTGCAGTACCAGCTATGGCTGGTCTCCCAAAGGTGGAAAACGTACGGGTTAGTGGTGCAGACCGAAGGAAGAGAAAGCATGGTGGTAATTAATGTTGAAGACTTACATTGTTGCATGTTGTACATCAGACCATTGTGTCTGACGGTTACCTATAAAATGCACCAGCTCCTGCACAGACAGTGCCACTTGCAGTACCAGCTGTATCTAGTTCTCCAAAGGCTGAAAGCACACAGGTTAGTTGTGGAGAACGAAGGAAGAGAAGGCACATTAACTGATGTTGAAAGCTTAAATTGTTGCACGTTATACATCGAACCATTATGTCTGAAGGTTATCTATAAAATGCAATGTATTTTGTATTAAAAATTATTACATTTGGAAATGTCCAGAATCATGCAGGAAGTAAATAAAAAAGCAGACATTAATTGTGACTCATTGAAACTCAGAATCTATCTTTCAAAGTTTCTTTCAAAAAGATGAATGGCATTTGTTTGCAGAATCAGGCCGAAGATATTCAGTATTTACATATGAAAGTTAGAACTATACTTTAAGTAGAAGGTGCGTTTAAGTACCAAGGGATCCTAAAAACAGCTTACATGATCTATTGAAAAATTAAATTGAAACTCTGCAGAAGTAAAAATAAGACACATCAAGCACAAATGCTGATTCTCACGGGAAAACTCACTACATTAACATCAGTTTACTGAGAATAACATATCATGAGAAGCATAGGTGCACAGATTTCATGGATTGATATTTATGTTTATGAAGATGAATTGACATTTCTTTGTATTATAGCCTGCATAAACAATTATAATCTTAGACTAAATCGATGCTACACTTTAAAAGAATTTGGTTACCAACACTAAGCCTTACAACCAGTTTCTTCAACAAAATGAGGGAATTTAATAGATGACATGAGAATCTTTTGTAACGATGAAGGGTTTCAGTGGACATTGAAATCTTGCTAATGTTCATTTTTATACCATCACATCCAGCTTGACACTTAATAATATTCATTAAAATAAATTATCTTATATTAACTGATCTATTTTATCAAAATTAAATTGATTAAATAATTTTTATTATTTCAATAATTTGATTTTGTTTAACAAATATTTAAAACAATAAAATAAATATATTTAAATTTATTATTCACAAATAAATTAATAAAAATTATAACAACTTAATTTAAAACAAATCAATTAACTCGTTGATCAAAATAGTTAACACATTTTTGAAAAGGAAAAGTTAATTTAATAAATCAAAATTATATTAACTTTTTGAGCAAAATAATTATATAAATTCATCAAAATTAACTAATAATATTCACCACCTATTTTCATTCACTCTATCTTAAATGGGATGAGCTTTGAATTTGAGTTTAAATCTTAGTTGTTCAACCATACCTTTTAATTCATAGAAATAGAGATCAAATCTTCGCTTCAAATCATGATCTTGGTTTGAGTAAATAGATGTTGTTCGAATAGGCAACAAATATATTATTATTTGAAATCAAGAGCATGCCCATGTAGTAACTATTTGAAGTTTGTATTGACTTAGAATATGACTTTTTAATAGTGTTAAAATTTTTTATTTATCTTCTAGTTTTATAATTTTGTGGGAGAGTCGGTGATTGTCATTTACTCGCAAGGTTGATTTGATCACGCATTTTAGCAAAAACCAATCTTAACGAACTTTCCACAACTTTTGTTTGCGGAAATTTGGGACCAACTCGAATTTGGGTGAGTCTCCCTTGCTTCTTTGTAAAACTTATCTAGCTCAAAATTCCACAAAACTCAATCATGCGAATGCTCCGTGAATTCATGGGATAGAAATTTTCCACATAGAAATGTCAGAACTCTGCAAAGGCTTACCATGCTAAGACTTTCCATAGAATTATGCTTAGGTGATTTTTCCACAAACTTTAGTTTGCAGAAATTTGAGGGGTATTCGACCTCATCTTGCTTCCTTTAGTTTTCTGCTAAGGTTTTCTCGTGCATGCTTTCGTAAGGATTAGGAAAGGAAAGGAAAGGTCCTTTTATAGTCCATGATACTAGGCGATCTATTTTTGGGTCTATAGATGTCTTAGCATACCAGGATTAGCATGTCCAATTTTTGTAAACTTTCGATTGTGGAGATTGGGTGAATGCATGAATTTTGAGCATTCTATGAACATTATTTCCACAGGATCAAGAGGATGAAATTTTTGCAAGGTGGTAGGTTTGAGTTTTTTGCAAAGGAGATGGTGATGAGAACTATGTTTTTCCTGCAAAGGTTTGTTGTTCCAAGTTTTTTCGCAAAGATCACTCTGCTTCAAAATTTTGTAATTAAACTATTAAGTGTTAAAATTTAATTTTCTTATGTGAAGTGAATTGTGGATGTTTTTTAGGGCTTGTAAGTAATTAATGATCGTGTCAATAGCATATTTTCTTTAATTACTTTAAAGGAATTTATCTAAGCTATCTCTTTAAAAAGTGTAAGGATATGCTAAAAATTGTCAATTTCTTTACCAAGTTATCTATTTTGTAGGTTTATAAGTAGAACAACCATAATGAAGTTTGAATTCAAGGGATTTGATCCTCCTTTGAGGATCACATCCAATTGGCTTCTAACCAGTGATACCAATTTGGGTCATGTGGATATTGAGGAATTCAAAGAACAAATTTTTGGAGATAAAAGGATCAAAATAGCCAAGAAAATCAAACAAAGTGGGATAACAAAAGTTGTTAGATTTCCTTCTTTTGTGTTGTGACTACAATTGATCATGGAGCGTTGAGAGAACTATCACAAAGACTCTCAAAAGATCACAAGTACAGATGGGAAAGTGATATAAAACCTTTCTACTGATTCTATTTCTTGTACATTCGGGATCTTTTCATTCTCTAACATGACCATCACCATTAGGGAGAATGCCACCAAGGTGTTTGATGCAAATCCCAAGGCATACATGAACGTTGTTAGTGACATGGGGATGAAGCATCCAAAGGGGTCTACGAATAAGCTGCCCAAGCATTTGTATAGGAGTGACTTCATAGATGAGGTCAATGATTTGGTCACCTTATTGAGCAGGGTAATGGGGATGTTCTTAGCCTCAACATTTGAGAATTGGATGTTCTATTTCTTGGAAGAGATATTGAGAGGTCTCACTAAGTTCTCATGTGCACAAATAATAAGTGAAAATTTGCACAATTGATTCTCCATAGTAAAGAAGTCGACAATATTCAATATGACTTCATACATTAAGTATTTACTTGCTGCTAGCTATAGATATAAAGGGTTGAATCGTTTGGGTCCCATCGATACTAGTCCAAACTAGTACAAAGTTTATGACTATTACCCTCAAATCCAAGCATAAAATGATAAGAACCATTACAAGTGGGTGAATGATGCATTCATCATGTTCATAGTTAGAACCCTACAAGGAGATCTGAACAAAAAAATTTCCTCCTCTACAATGGAAATGTTAAAGAGATGTGGGTATTGGTTCATCTAGTTCCTAAAATACACATACTTTAGAATGGAGGGATTCTCAAGAGGTCTATACAGGTTGCCAAAGTTTCCCAACAATAAAATCATAATGTTGGAAATGACAAGACAATTGTGTGCTTCTCACCAATTGTTAGAGTAAACACCAATAGGAGTTCCCTATCCTCTATCCTTTGGAAGAGGTTTGTATATGTGTCCTTCAACCCCATCGGCTAAATACTCAAATGTAGATACAAACCTTTAGGTTTAACTCACACGGTTAGAGAGAGCATTTTTATCCTTTTGAGAAGATGAATAAACAAGTAGGGAAGCAGTATGGCCACCAATTGTACATTGAATATTTCTAGGCTAACTGCAAGGATGACTTGGAGGTTAGGAAGAGAACTTTTTCTAGGTTGATGGCGGACTATATTAGGACTCTTTGTCTCTACCTTATTCCTAACCAAGTACAAGAAAATAGTCAAGTATTGGCTAAGGAGAATATAACCAAGTGGCCAATCAACCCATCCCACTTCCTAATTGGATGGATGAGAAGTGATTGACCTAGATGTCATCAACAAGCCCATCTTGAGGAGGACAAAGAAATGGATGGAAACACATTCCTTTGCTCTCTTAGCTCAAGGAGTACAATTTACATACAATAAGGTCTAAAAGGAGGTTTCTTCTAGTGAATAAGAGCAGATGGAAGAGAAAAATAGCCCTATTGAAGGGTCTGTAGAGAAAGAAGTTGGACTCCTTCCAAGATTAGAGGGAAGGCCAAGAAGATAATAGAAAAAGGTAGTCTACTGCCAAGTTGAGAGTATATAAGAGAAAGGTTGATGCAGATGGGAGTAGGCCTCAATCCAAGCAAACCAAAAGGACAAGAATAGTAACTTTAGAGCATGCAGATGAGAAAAACAAAGTCTCTTCTCCTTCACCCCATCCTTCATCTTCCATGCCTCCATATTCTCCACCCATTTCCATGTCTTCCACTACCTCCACCATCCCTTCTTCCACATTTGAATAACCTCCTCCACTTGATATCTCAGTGGATATAACCACTTCCATCCTAACACCTTTCATTGCTCATATTAAAATCGATTATCTCCACATCTCACTTCTCTTCCTCTGTTTACATCCATTTCCCCTCCTTAGTTGACCATGTCCACCATTACCTCTATTATACCTTCTACCTTTACCCTTCCTACTTCATTAGACCTCCCTCAAACTTTTATTTCCCATCTTTCCAATCCGCCTAAGGAAATGGTTGCTACTATGATTTCCCAAGTCAATAGATCTCTACTAAACTAGCTAGCACAAACCACTTCGTCTTCCTCTTCACAAGAAGTAATGGATCCCCCCTTTATGGAAAACATCGATAAAATCTAGAGGAGATGCAAAAGAAGGAGAAAGAGAATATGGTAGGGTTGTCTACAGTAGATGATGCTTTAGTTCCACTAGTATAAAAAGAGAAACCTTCAGAAGAAGTTCTCAAGTTTGAGCAACCTTCATATCAAGAAGAGGGGAAATCTATGGGGGAGAACCCTAAGGAACAAATAGAGCAATTCCATGAAGACATTATAATCGAGGATGTTCAAGCAAAAACTTCTCCTCAACAATCAGGCAAAGCTACTACCTCGACTTGGTTGGAGGAACAATTAAAGAGAAAAAGGCCAATTGTTAATGTATACACCTAAAAATGGTCTGGATAATCTAATTAATTAAATATGATTTATTTGATTAATTACCTTAATTTCCTCTACTATTAAATAAATAGAAATATTTATTTATAGTTCATTCTCCTATTCTTTAATTTTAATTAAATATACAACTTCAATAGTTTGTGTTATTTAATTATCATATTATTCAATCTTAATTAATTAAACAAGGTTAAATACTTTGTTGTTTAATTATCATATCCCTTCTATATTTATTTAATAAAGTAATTCTTTAGTTTGTTTTATTAAATTATTTATCCCCTTTTACTAATTTGAATAAATCGTAAATTATTCAAATAAAGGCATAAAAGGAAATTTCCTCTATTCGCTCACCTACCAAATTAGACATTATATATCCAATTTAATTCAACTGGCATTTCATGGGAAAGCTTTGGAGACAAATTGGAATCAATCTCTCAATTTCCTTCCTTTGATTCTTCCTATCATTTGGCCCGATGTTGATGTTTTCATGAGGAGAAACCATTCCCATAATCAACTCAAGCTTCTCAATCTCTTACCATTCAATTCTGTAGATTAAATCCAAGCCTTTGTTGTGTTGCCCTGTCACAAAATTGCTACCGTAAATCTATATATACAACCTTTCTCCATAGGAAATGGATCCCAACTTTGTGCAAACTTATTCTGCAGGAATAGCAATCAAGCAATCATAGCAATAGCAATAGCATCTTAGCATCATAAAAATCATAGCATCTGTAGAATCAATATCATGATTGCATCTTAGTTTTACTGTAGCTTCTTTTATTAGGTTTCATGTTAGCATAGATTACAGTAGCATCAATATCATCTAGAAATCACCATATAGAAGTAGGTCATTGCATTTAGCATCATTCCATTATCTAGATTGGCATTTTAACAGTCATAGTGCTTACCAAATTTGAGAGCCCTCTGTGATTTAATAAATTTTTGGAGATAGGAAACAATGAGATGCTTTCAATTTTTTTGTGCTTTAAATTAATTAATTGCTATTAAATCTTGATATAATGTTTCATTAAGAAGTTTTTTTAGTTGTTTTACTTATTTACTTATTTGACACTTACATTTTGGCGCCCACCGTGGGGCTCTAACCCCATATTTTAACAATTTTTTTGAAAAGTGTTTGTACAGGATAGAGGCGTGTTTTCTTTTAGCACGATCGAGGGATTTTGCAATGCTTCCACCGAAAGTTTTAGCGCTTCCACTAAAATTTCTAACACTTCTGCAATCTATTTTAGTGCTTCCACCCAAAGCTCTTAGGAAGGTTGACTGTTCTAGGTCAAATTCTGTTTTAGCGCTTCTGCTGAATTCTACAATGCTTTTACCAAATTCTGTAGCGCTTCCAAATGTTGTAGCACTTTTGATGAATTAAATAGCACTTATGCAATCTGTTTTAGCACTTCTATAATTTCTTGTCTAGATCCAACACGACTGCGACCAGAAATTTTATTTTGACGCATTTGGACTAAAAAGAACCAATCCTAGGGTAGTCATTTGGTTTAAAATATATCAATCCTAGGGTAGTCATCATACATTTTCTATATCAGTTAAAATTAACATTATGACTTTTGTGAAGCAATATCTTCACCTAGAATAGTAAATTGTCTTTTGGGCTTAAAAATTGAACATTGAGTACTGTGCTTGTGTGGTGATAGGCTTATGCTCTCCCCTTAATTGGGTGATCAAAATTCCAGACTCATCCTTTATTTTCATGCAATTTACACTTTTTAAAAATCCTTTACAAGGCTTGCCGTAGTGGGAAAAAGTACTCACCCTACGGGAACGACCCAAGTGGGAACTCGTAAAGCCAAGGATTCCAACCCCTTGTAATCAAAAGTGAGTTGTTAATGAAAGTCCAACTCGACGGTAGTGTGCAAGATAACCATCTCCAAAGCCTTTGTTCTAAAGGTTGGGAGGTCTCCTAAGGGAGTTTATCATTTGCCTCACCGCACATAAACCCTATCTACGAACCATAGTGTAGAATCCAACTTGTTAGTTTCCGAACATTGTAATACTTAGTAGTGCCGAGGAAGGGAAGAATCTACCCCCAAGACTCTCACCATATAATTTCCAAGGACCGTTTGGTAAAGGGATCGAGAAATATAACTTTGAGTACGTGCCTGGAAAAGACAAAAACATGGGCGCCCTCTAGGGGTGACATGATTGTGCGAGTCAACACAATTTTAAGATGTGGTATGTTTGAGTATAATGATGACCTTTTGTCCTTAAGAGTGAGTCTGCTTGAAGTGTATTATTTGTTAAAAACCTGTGGAAATCAAGAAGGATCATGTTTTATTCTTGAACATACACTTACTATTTAAATTCTAGGACTTAAAAACACCTGTTCTACAATTGCTTGCTATGTCTTCAAATCATTAAATCAAATAAAGATCATCCAAAAAGAACACAAAATTTTTGACAAGTCAATCTATGAAAACTTATGATTAGGGATTGGAAATCCACAAACTTTGTCAAGAAAACCCTTAAAAAAAAGAGTAAAAAAACCAAAGAAACAACTTAGTCACAAGAAACTATTGGAAAGAAGATTTTTTTTATATCAAAGTAGGAAAGTCTTGGTTCAACATAGAACTTTCATCCATAAGTTTCACGATTTTTCTAGGGGATATACTGATGATTATTCTTTAGAGCTTTTGTATTCACGAGCTTATTTTCAAAGAAGAGCTCTTTCACAGAAACATAATCATAGTCAACCTATTCGTCAGTCTTCCATCCCACAACCAACAATAGAATATTCCAACAGGCCCGATCAATTCTTATAGTAGAGAAAACTTGGAAACATTAGGCTTATCATCCAAAATAAAAAAAATTACTAGCAGAGATATCCTGTCAAAATACCAAAAATCTCAAAAATTACAACAAAAAGGGTTTAGTCTCTTCATAGAAAAGAAAATTAGACAACACTGTTGAATCCCAAAGTAGCACTTGCACACTTTGTTTTAGCACTTCTGCACTATCTTTTAGTGCATACACAGTTGAAATAGCGCTTCTGCAGTCTGTTTTAGCGCTTATGACAAATTTTGTAGTGCATCCACTGATTATAACCAAAATCACCACTGTCAAAATTTACTAGTCTTTTAGTGCGTTTACAGTCTGTTTTAGCGCTTATACCCTGTTTCACAATGCTTTTACCATAACTTTTAGCGCTTCTACCCTCTATATTAGCGCTTCCATAGAACAAAAAAAAAAGAGCTTTCAGAAACATTTGTCAGATTTGTTGGCATCAGAAACTCAGGTTCTTATTTGACATAAATATTTTTACAATCCAGACAACATCTAAAACCTAAAACAAATAGGTTCTTACAAATCAAAATTCTTTTTAACTTAAACCTAGATCTTGTAAACTACAAAGTGTCCAATTATCTAAACAGAAATCTTGATTATTGAGTTAAGTTTCTTCATCAGGATATTATCATCCTACCATCACGAAACGAAACATAAATAATCAGATTTTTTTAACCTAGTCTCATCAATAGGATATATCATCCTATTTGACTTTGTTAAAATCCATTTGACACTCATCCAAACATAGAAGATCAAAGTTTAGTGAGAAAAACAAACATTTGTATGCCAATTTTAACAAGGTTACAAAGACAAAATCTTAGAGAAAAGGAAATTGAAACACCAAATGTCATGGCTGAAGAAAACATTTTTCACAGATTCCAACAAAATGATCCAAATGAAATAACCCAAGAAGATGTCAACACAACACAACAAGATCCAAATTTCCACAAATTCATGGAAAAGGTTTTAGAACAGGATATGGAAAAATATCTTCTAATGCTAGCTGAGCTAGGTGCCAAACTTCCAAATATATTTTGACGTCAATCGACCGAAGGAAACACCTAAAGCAGCTGAAACTGAATCACATAGCACACAAAACATTGATCAAGTGGTTTCCTTAACATGTCAAATGCAGAACTTACAAAAACTTCAAGACATGCAAAAAGGAACCACAAAGAGGTACTCATTATAGGACATTTGTCCTTACCCTTTTCATCCTTGTGTAGACATGATACCATTTCCAAGACATTGTGAATTCCCCAAATATGACAAGTACAATGGCAAAACAGATCCAATTGACCATGTAAGGGAATTCAGAACAATGAGTTTAGAGTTTGCACAGGAAGACACTTACCTAATGAGGTTGTTTCCTAGAAGTTTAGGAGCACACTATATGGAATGGTTCTCCAAATTACAATCGGGAATTCGATCCTTTGAAGAACTAGTCAACAAATTTATCACACAGTTCTCCTTCAACATTCAACATGACGTAACCATAAAATATCTGTACAACATGAAACAAAAGAAGGGAGAGACATTCCTATCATTCTTACAATGTTGGAGAAAGTTGTTCGCTAGATATCCTCGATCTATACTTGAAGAGGAGAAGATTGAATTATTTATCGACAATTTAATTGATGACGTGAGTTATAGACTAGAACTGCAATGTCCCCCAACATTTGAAAAAGTGATTGAGAATGGGCTTAAAATTGAAGAAGCCTTAGTCAAAAGAGGAGTCATTAAACATTACAATGACACATCAAACAACGCCAATTCCTCAAATCACTATGAAAACAATGACAAGCCTAAATTTTGGCAGAAAAATAGAAATACTGGAAACAATGATACTACAACTGACACGCAAAATACAAAACCAGTATTCAATTTGACAACAATAATTGTGAAAACAAATCAAAATGACAACTAAAACAACAATCAAGGTCCTACTCAACAATAAACCAAATAATGGAGAATGTTGACCACCATCATATCAAAGACAATCCAATCAACAAATATTTACACCATTAGGACAAACTTTGGAATCAACAATGAGAGAGCTTATTGCAAATAGTCTTATTATTTTACCAGAAGCAAGAAATTGGGAGCCGAAAGTGAAACCATCTTGGTGGAACGATGTTGACTATTGCAACTTTCATAAAATAAAGGATATAAAACAAATGATTGTATGCAATTAAAACATCTGATACAAGAATTAATTGAAGCAAAGAAGGTGCTTTTCGAAGGACCTCAAATAAACAATGATCACACTGTACTTACAAATCCTTTACCCAACTACGAAAAGGGAGAATCTTCTTCAAACAGTAAAGGAAAAAGTGTAAACTATATCTATGACACCACCATTCTTTGCATTTCTAAGGTTGGGAAAGATAATTTCATTGATAATCAAACATATAACACAAGCATCAATGATATTGAATCCTTGAACGTGATACCAAACATAAACACATTTGACAACCAAAATAATGTCCTAAAAATCAGGGAAACATAAGACTCAACCGGTCAATGTAACGACAAGGGGGAAGTCCAAAGTGACACTGAAAGGAATTTCATCTAAAAATAATACTCCCCCATCACATCAATACAACATTGTGGATCAAATACAAAAGATACCCGCACAAATATCCATACTGGAACTTCTTAAAATTTCACCATCACATAAAGAGGTTCTAGAATAGGCTTTGGTAGCCACTACGGTACCCAATAATTTGGATGCTTGTCAATTTCAAGCTATGGTGGGACACCTAACCACACCTCATTGTCTTTCATTCTCTAAACAAGATGATGTGTCACTAAATCACCCACACAATGTGGCCTTACACATAGAGGTTCTAATCCATAAACATTGTGTCCAGCATGTCTTAATAGATGGCGGAGCTTGATTAAATATTTTTACTTTAAAACTAATTCATGCACTAGGCTATTCTGACAATGCCATTGATGCCAGAAGAAAGATAACAATAAAAGCATATGATGAAGATGAAAGGTCTTCCAAGGGGCTGATTGTCCTACCAATTCAAGTGGGACCGATTTTAAAAAATATTGTTTTCCAAGTGTTAGACAAGGAGCTAACATATAACATACTCTTGGGACGTCCATGGATCCATGAAATGCAAGCAGCACCTTCGAGATATCATCAATGTTTGAAATTTCCTATCAATGGACAAGAGGTCACAATTTCAGCTGACAACAATAATCCCCATACTTGTAACATGATTAAGGAAAATCAAGACACTTTGGTTCCCCACAATAGAGAAGCTAGCACATCTGCTTCATCCAGTGGTGAAAAGAAACTCAATTTTATATCCAAATGGGTTGAGAAGAAAGACCAGGAAAAGGAAACAACTGTTGCTGACTCAACTATATCAAATAGTGAAGGTCCCTTGAACACTCTATCACAACAATTTAAAGACAAGATCCAGTTAAAGGACAAAGGCTTGGGAGAATATTCCCTTGAGAAATCTTTGTGTCTTTCACAATTGCTACCATCCCCAAAAACATATGGACAACCCACAACAAATACACAACGATCATCACAACCTACCATAGTTCTGGATGAAAGGCTTGTAAAAGCAAGAACTCTAGAAGATGAATTAGAAGACAAGGCCATTCTAAATTGGCTCTACAAAGATGTAGAAGCTTCAACATCAACAAATATTAACATAAGAAAAAATCAGTATGGAAAAGGAAAGGCTATCTTAGAGAAAATGGGCTATGAAGGGAAAGGACCAATTGGCAAGAGAAAAGATGGTATTATAGAACCTATTCAATCTCTAACACTTCAGCCTAAAGACAAAACATGATTAGGCTATACAGGGGAATCAAGAGAAGAAGTAACTCAGAAAGTGGTAGAAAGGATTATGCAAAGGAGGGATGGGTTTGAAACAGATTCCAATGAGTATGAATGGGATCATTTATCTGGAACATCATACACTAACAAACAAATTGATTTCATCAAAGCATATACACCCACACGAGAGGAGGGACAGAGTTCAAGAACTAGACCACTTGTATTGGGATCAACAAATATCGATGACTCAAGCGAGGATGGACAAACATCAAGTGAGATAGATGACTCAGAGGAGGGTAATATCATAGACCTCGACCTTCCCACTGACAACTTTGACCACATGGCTATTAGAACACTTACAACCATCGACCTTACTCAACCTGAGGAATTATTACCATTGATACATCCTTAACTAATTGACTGGGAACCAACTGAACCTATTAATATACCAGTCTTTTCAAATGATGAGGCCATCGTAAATTTTCTTCGTAGTGACGAATTGGATACAAGTTCTACCCATCACACTCATAACGACACTTCAAATCAGGAGGGTTCCAAATATTCCAGTTGCAAAAATGAAAATAGGAAAAAAGGATCTAATGGTGAAAACCTTTATGAGGCAACATTAGATTTTGAAAATGAAAAAATAAAGAACGTATCTAACAGTCAAAACCTTTATGAAGCACTGAAAGATGGGAGATTTGACACCCTTCTAGAGCATTACCATGATAGATCATCAGTACTAGTGGAGTCTACGCAATCCATAAATCTTGGAACAACAGAAAAGACAAAGATACTACATCTAGCAGTATTTATGACAAAACAAGAGAAGCCCACATTCGCCAAATTCTTTGAAGAGTGACATATCAATTTTTCTTGGTCTTATTCTGATATGCCAGGATTAGATCCAAATCTCCTGATGCATCATCTGTCTCTACCATTCGGAATCAAACCAGTAAAACAAAAAATGAGAAAGATGCATCCCCACATCGCCCTGATGGTAAAAGTTGAGCTGAAGAAGTTGTTAGATGTAGGATTTATCAGGTCTATCGATTATGCAGAATGGATTTCAAATATTGTGCCTGTATCTAAACTAGATAATAGTATTAGGATATGCACAAATTTCAAGGACCTAAATAAGGTGTGCCCAAAATATTATTTTCCTCTACCAAGCATTGACATCATTGTGGATCTAACAACATGCCATGCCATGTTGTCATTAATGGATGGTTTCTTAGGGTACAACCAAATAAAGATAGCACTTGAAGATAAGGAAAAGACAACACTCACTTGTCCTTGGGGTACATTCTGTTGGAATGTCATGCCTTTTGGGTTGAAAAATGCAGGTGCAACATATCAAAGGGAAATGACCACTATTTTTCATGACATGATGCATACTTTCATGGAAGATTATGTGGATGAAATCATAGAAAAATCATACACCAGAGAAGGACATCTGGAGATCCTCGGAAAAATCTTTACTAGACTAGAAAAGTTTAATGTCAGATTGAACTTGAAGAAATGTGTGTTCGGGGTAACATCAGCAAAACTCCTTGGATACATAGTGTGAGTAAAAGGTATCAAAATGGATTTGGCTAAGGTCAACGCAATAATGGAGATGCCACCGCCTAAAAATATAAGTCAATTATGGTCTCTACAAGGTATGATATAATCCATCAGGAGATTTATCTCCCAATTGGGAGACAAAAGCCATTCATTCAATCATCTACTTCATAAGAATGTCTCATTCAAATGGGATCATGATTGCAAAACAAATTTTAAATAGATAAAGCAATATTTGATGTCGCCTCCCATACTCATGCCACCTACAGCATAAAGACCATTGTTACTATATATCACAACAACTAACATTTCTTTAGGAGCTCTATTAGCACAAGAAGATTCTAAAGGAAAAGAAAAAGCTTTTTACTACATTTGTAGGACTCTCAATGGCTAAGAAATAAATTACAAATTCATAGAAAAATCTTGTTTGGCAGTGGTATTTGCAACCCAGCAATTGCGGCACTACATGTTGACTCATACAGTCAGACTCATCACAAAAATAGATCCATTAAAATATCTACTCAACAAAGCCACTCTAACAGGGAGACTAGCAAAATGGGTTATGATCTTAAGTGAGTTTGACATCCAGTATGTAGACTGGAAAGCCATCAAAGGACAGGTGATAGCTAGTCAATTAGCTGAAGCTTTGTTACAGGATAATCATCCAATGCGCATTGAATTTCCTGATGTGGACATATGGAGACTTTATTTTGATGGATCATACACACAAAGGGGGTCTAGTGCAGGAATTCTATTTGTTACACTGCAAGGACACACCATCCAAGGTCCTATAGACTAATGTTTCCATGCACCAATAATGTGGCTGAGTATGAGGCATTGATTATCAACATCAAAGTGGCTATTGAATGGAACATCATAGAAATACAAGTGTATGGGGACTCACAACTTGTCATCTATCAGGTACATGACGAGTATCAGACAAAGGATGAAGAACTCATGCCAAATAAGAAAATGATAGATGATCTTAAAAATTACTTTGTCGAGATCAATTTCAAGCATATATCACGGGCAGAGAACAAAGCTACAGATGCTATGGCGACAATTGCTTCTCTCTTGCAATTACCAGAAAAGCAAGGTCGTTATGAGTTTATGGTAGAACAAGTATCTAACTCGGCCTACAAAAATCCTGAATCACAAACCATATGCCAAATAACCAACATTCAAACCTCACTCTATGAAGAGATCTATGCATACCTCAAGGATAATATCCTTCCTCCTGATCTTTCTAGAAACCAAAAACATAGGTTTATCTGCCAATCCACATGACATACATTGATTGCTGACATACTTTATCGTCGAGGTTTAGATGGTACTCTTCTTTGGTGTCTAGAACATCACGAATCTGAAACAACCTTACGTGAGGTCCATGAAGGTATTTATGGAACACATTCAAGTGGGCTAACCCTAGCAAAGAAACTCCTTCATTTGGGGTATTATTGGCCGAATATGGAGATGGAGTCCTATCATTTTGCTAAGAAATTCCAGAAATGTCAGATACATGGTAATTTAATCCACACATCGACACAATAATTACACCCATTTACATCAACATGGCCCTTGTCAGTGGGGACTAGACCTGGTAGGAAGGATAAATACGTCTTCATCAAATGGACACAAGTTCATAATCACAACAAAATACTTTACAAAATGGATAGAAGCAGTTCCCTTAACAACAATCATAGGGAAATAGATATCATCTTTCATACTAAACTACCTCATCTATAGGTATGACATACCTCAATCCATTGTTACAGACAATGGCCGACCATTTAAGAATTAGGATGTGTAGGAACTATGTGAGAAATTTCATATCCAACATCACTACTCAACATTGTACTATCCTCAGGGAAATGGCCAAGCAGAGGCCTCAAACAAGACAATTCTAAAAATACTAAAGAAAACAGTTAACGATGTTGGATGTGATTGGCATGTTTAGCTAAATCTTGCATTATGGGCCTATAGAATCAACATTAGAACACCAATAGGAGCTACGCCATACACCTTGGTATATGGATTAGGGGCTATACTACCTATTGAGGTTGAGATTCCATCACTCCATGTATCACTAAGAGGTATCATTACAGATGAGGATTATAGAGTCTCTAGACTACATGAATTGGAATTGTTGGATGAACATCATCAACAAGCTGTCAATCATTTGATGACATACCAACAAAGAATGTCCAGAAGCTACAATCATAGGGTAAAACCTCGAGTCTTTTAGGTTGGTGACTTGGTCCTAAAGGAAAACCCTAGAAATCAGTAGGACAAAGAAAAGAAAGGGAAGTTTGAGCCTAACTGGCTCAGTCCCTTTGTCATCATATCAGTCTATGGATTTGGAGCCTATTGGCTGTCTACACCTAAAGGGGATCTGTTCGATGAACCTATCAACAATATCCCTCTTAGAAAGTTCTACACCTGAGTCACCTAGTGCAAATATTAGTTTCTGAAAAGGGTTACCTTGATGAAAACCTAGCAAATAGGTGTCTTGGTGATGGAAAAATACAAAAAAAATCAGAAAAATACAAAAATACAAAAAAAAAAAGACTGAAAAGTGCAATAAAAACATATAGTGAAAACTTGGAAACAGGCGCTATTTATGATTTGAACCAGCTTTTCCATCTATTGGACGCATGTAATGGTTGTTATTTTCACCATCATATTACATCCATTATCATATCATTGCAAGTGGTCATGTCTCAACCTAGCTTGGGGGCAACCTTTGGACCTCACTGGGGGCAATAAACATCGAGCCTAACAAAATGGACAAACAACAAGAAGAAAAATGCAACAAAAACATGATCGAAACACAAGCCAACATGGAACATCAATCACGATCGGAAACACATTATACATCCATATCACAACAGAAAATCCAAAAGCAAGTCAAAAAGTCAGTCTCAAAAAGGCAAAAACATGAGTCTATGTTAGTTGAACTACGTGGTCTCTGTGTGTATAACATAGGCAAGGATAATCTTTGATTAGCCTCCGAGGCCCCTAGAATAGGTCTTTAGGTTAGGTTTAATCCAAAATCTTGGAAAATCACATAAACATCAAAAATCAAAATTAGGATGGATGATCTAATCTAAATAATGGTTGAAATACTTTAAGTAAAGGTTGAATATTTTGTACTTTGATCATTATTATCATTTCTTTGGAGCAACTTGATGATGTATTGAACTAGAGAAGCTAGGAAGAAGAATGGTGTTTTTCTGTATTTGCTGTCTGTGAATTAATCATAATTACTGTGTGAATCGTTGCGGGAAGTGCTCTACAAAGTATCATGGATGACATTCCAATTCACATAGGAAAGTGGTTAATTCTTGTCTATTTATGCAAGAAATACTCAAGTCATCTCGGTTTAATTATATCTAGATGCTTGTGTTCACTTGCAATATCAAAAATCATGGAAGTAGTACTCAGGTCATCATTGATCTACATTATACCATTCATGCTTGTACTCACTTTCAACATTTTAAAAGCTCTATGATGATACAAAGAAAAATAAAAGTACTGTTAGAATTCCAATATTTGCATGTAGATTTGCATGGTAAAATTAGATTGCATTCATAATAGTTTTACATCTGCAGAGTGTTTGTTACAAAAGCTCGTGAAGGATTCAAATTAAGGATTATCTTTTATCATAATAGATTGAGTATACTTGACATTTACAAAACATCATCATCATCATATAAGTTGCATCATAATTTTCATTGCATACATTAGAAAGCATTTAATTATCATTTCATCATTAATGCATCTAAATCAAATAATTTGCATTGATCATATCATATTTCTCATATAACATGTCATAAACAAATCTCAAAAATAATAAATCTCTATAGTTTCATATCATACATCCATTCATCATATCACATATCATAAATCCATTTAACATACCAAATATCATGCATCATATTCATCCATTTATTACATCATATATTTGCATTTACACAAGAATAAAACACACACATCCCATTTACATCGCATATCATAAATCATTTTTCATTATATCCACATCCATGTATATAGGTAAATTATCATATAAAATTACACATCATCATACATATACATCATAATCTATACATCATCATTATGCACATCATAAATAGAACATCATATATCATAGTACATCATCATGATTATAAACTGCATCCATAACATCATAATATAAAGATTATCACATGGCATATAGAACATGGAAAATAAATGCATCCAACATAGAATCATATAAAACACATAATAGATTGCTAAATCCACTGCATATCATATATATCTCAAAATCATAAATGTCAAGTATGCAGTGATGTTTGAAATGAAGAGAAATATATCATCAAAAAATGGTTGTAATCAGAATGTACATCATCATCTCAAAATACAACAGAGGAATCACATCATGAAAACTAAGTGCTGCTGGCTCTAGATGGTGTAGGCATTGTAGGACCAGTCCCTCCACCATCACTGGATGTACTAGGATCTCTCAGGTCTCTGGGAATAGGCTGAGTCACACCCGCACTGATAGTCTAGGAATGAGTCCTGCCCGATTGGGATTGCCTGTAGCTCACTCTCTGCTATGAAGGGATGGCATCATAGAATTTACCTCTATAATACTCTACCTCTCCACCAATATAGACAACCTATCACATATAATCTGCTATAGTGGTATCATTTTCCAATCTCTGCAATCTCGCAACTGCAACTTGAGCCTCCTCTACAGTAAATCTGACGACATCCCTCTCGATTGTCAATGATACAATCTACGCCCGAGTTGCCCCTGTAGTTTGTTTAGCAATATCCCTCTCAGCTATCAATGCTATAATTTGTGTTTGCACTGCAACCAACTAAGCCTGAACTTGGGCTAAATCCTGTAGGTGTGACAGGGCCTGTGCTTGTATATGAGCTTGAGTCTGTGACAATAAACCCTGAGCTTGAACAAGCTAAGCCTGTACGGTCTCTAACTGCACTTGAAGGCTCACAATCTGCATCTGCTCTGAAGGATCTGCCACTGCTTGCCTCTTACGAGGCATTGTATGCATCATATACTCTAAACCAGGACCTGATCCACTAACACTCAATACACTTGCACCTAATCCGCTTGGTCTATCTCCACTACTATGATCATCACTTCCCTCCTCATCACTGCTGCTCTCAACCTCCTCCACCAATCTCCTCTCTCCTCCATCGGCAATGGTGTGCAAAAACAATCTCCTCCCCAACAGCTAATGGTGCTGGCTCATTAGGAATGGTGATGCATGGAAATGGATGTAACACCATATGCTCTGCATAATCAGCTATAACTAGAGCCTCAACAATATCTGGACAGATCTCCCAAAAATGAGGTTGTAGAGCCTAGAACTCTTGCACCGCCACATCATATGACAACCTAGGCCCCCAATTTGTAGAATCCAACTGTCGCCGAGCATAGTGGGCAATGCCCTAGGGAATTCCCTGAACAATGCCATATTGATGAAGCACTCATCTCAACAGAAATCTCTCCAAAACCCACTGTGTATGCCCAATCAAAATAAAAGACTTACAAAATAATGGCAACTGCACGTCATCATCGTCCTAGTGCTCACAATCTAAATAGGGACGCCAGGTGACATACTCCATATCATCTAGTACTCTGCGCCAATGATCTAACTTACCCAACCTAGGCTAAGTAAGTTGACCTGCATATATGTGAACATAGGGCTACCTATCAGGACACTGCGTCACCATCACTGGCAACAGGACAACAATATGCTCCCACGCCCACACCTGAAGCAAAGTGACTCTGACCGATAATCTTCGACCTCCAAGGTACACCACTGAATGCAAATCAGGATAAAGGTGGGAAAGCATGCACATGCCCCAAGCATATATAGTACCATGTACGATCATTCTCTCAAGCACAAAGCCCCAACCAATAGAGAATCCCTTTGAACTGTGATTAGGACAAAGGAATCCTCCAATGAATCCAGCAAGAATTGTTAGCAAAGTGGCATAAGCGTCAACCATCTCCCACCATGGGATCCAACATCTAGCAATCCTAGCATCTTGAAACACCCTCTGAAGAGCCTCAGTACCACCCTGCTCTAATGAATCATAAACAACAATATCCTCAACAACTGGTATTCGCATAATCCTCTAGACATCCTCTGGGGTGACTGTGATCTTGCCGGTAGCTAGGTGGAAGGTGCTATGCTCGCTGTGCCACCTCTCCAATAAAGCTGCCAAAAGGCCCCGATTAATCCTAATCTGGGGCATATCAAGTAAGGAAGACAATCCACAATGTGTAATGATAGTTGTCTCAGGTTGGGCCAACTGTCGTATCAAATCAAATTTCTAAGGAAACCGCTCTCTAATTTGGAGGTTTGTTAGAGACTCCTATCATAATGAAATATTCAAAGTCAATACTCTTTTGTCAAATCATCAAAACATCAAATATCATATCAACCTAATAATCTCTTGGTGAGATTTTTGATTAAATCTCGTGAGTGAACATCATTGAAACTCACCTTTCATTAGGTCTGTATACCTTGATATTTTATGCTGCTCTAAGTGTGCGAATCTAACTAAGAAACATGAAAGACAAAACACCAAGGACACCTCAAGATTAGCCAAAAGAGAGTTACAACGAAAAGGAATGCAAATAAAATGAAACACAAACACTTTTACCTCCCTTGTTGTTGAAACTTCTTTGATTGGCCCTTGCTTAGATTGGTTGTGTGCTCCTTAAATGATAGATTGAGTGACTATAATGCAAGCTTCAATATGCAAAATGATAGACAAAAATGGTTGAATGATCTAAAAAGACTTGGACAGCATGTAATTGTGAGAGTGCAAAGTGTTGTGAAGGCAAAATGGCAGCATAAGGTTATGAAATTCAAAAGTGTTTGAGAAGGAAAATGGGCAGCATGTGGGTGCTCAAAAATGAAGAAGTGTTGTGGAAATGCCCTTGAGGAGGGGGTATTTATGGAAGAATTTGAATTCTCTAGAGAATTCAACGGTCAAGATTGCTCCAACAATGCCAAGATGAAGGGCTATAGTGGGTTGAGAACCCACAAGCCCTCACATCTTGACATGTGGAGGGTGAAATGGACAAGAGGATATGAGGTGGAGATGAGTTGTCAAGAGGGTACATGAGGTGGAGGAAGTACAAGTACCTTGCAAGTACATTGGGAGATGGGAAGAATCTTGGGTGAATAAAAGTGAATTTTAAATTCACAATGATTGGAAGAATCTAGAGGGTAAAAGGTGGGCTCCAAAAAGGTGGGACTTGGTCACATGTGGTGATTGTGACAAGTCCAAGGTTGGTCACATGTGGAGATTGTGACAAGCCCAAGGTTCTAGAAACCTTGGAAGAATGGAATGTGAATTAAAAATTCACATATAAAGGAGGGGAATCTAGGACAAATAAAAAGGAATTAAAAATTCCTTGGAGAATGATTAGGCTTAAATAATCAATAATTAGAAGATAAATGAGGATTAGAAGCCAACTTGCAAAAGTTGGAGGATGTGACACATCCTAATCAAGGATTAGGCATGTGCACATCCTTAATGAAGGAATTAGGAAATGGATTAGGATTAGATGAAATGTGACATGTGAGGAATTAAATAAATGTAATATTTATTTAATTTATTTGATGAAAAGAGGATTAAGGAGGGTAAGGTATTTAATTATTAATTAAATACCTTAGGGATTTAATTAAATATATTAATTAAATAATAGTAATATTATTTAATTAACTCGGATAAGAGGATGTTTAGGCGAAAAATGATAAATTTGGATAAATTAAGTGTCCAAATTTGGATGTCTACATTTTGCCCCTCTTTGAGATGGTGCTATGAAGTAGCATCATTTCAAAGAATATTAAAGTATAGAACCTAGAAGAAGATGGTTAGATTGGAAAAGATGCCCCAGTCATCCAAAGGTGACGAGGAAGGGAAGAAAAGATGAAAATTAGGGATGAAGGATGCCCCCTCGAGAGGACATCGGGTTCAAGAGAACACGTGTGTGCTCTGAAATAGATGAAGTGATGCAAGGGGAGATGAGGAAGATGATGCACGGTGATGGGGAAGAGAGTAAGTGATATGGAAATGGATGAAGCACAAATGGATTTGAGGACAAAAGATGATGTTGCCCCAGTCAAGGTACAAGCCAAAATGGGTTGATGATGGATGGAGTGTTGTCAATGAAGGATTGAAGGATCCCGAAACAACATGAGGATAGGGAAGGATACATCCCACAGAGTGGTATTGATGAGGGAAGGATACATCCCAAAACACCACAAAAGGATAGGGAGGAATACCTCCCGATGATGATGAAAGTGTTGTTGATGAGGGAAGGATATATCCCAAAACAACACCGAAGGGATAGGGAATGATAATAATGGATGATGATGATGATGGGGGGTCAAGGATAGTAACGAGACTGGGGACAAGACCAAGGATATGATTAGGTGATTCAGGCTAAGTGGAATGGATGGAGATTGGATAGAGATAAGGATGAAGGATGAATGATGAATGGATGGGGGGATATATGCAAGACGATAGAATGGAGAATGAGATGCAATTCTAAATGCAATTTATCATCTTTGGAGCACTGGTTTTTGCTATAGCATCAAACACAAGACACCAGGGTATGAAGAACCAAGGCGAATTAGTGTCTAATGCATAAAACAAACACAACAGACAACAAGGCTATCCCAACACCCCAAAGTCACAAAGACCTTGGTCGGACCCAGTATGGAGATAACCACAAACACAAAAGGATGCCCCAGCATAACACAAGACCTCGGGGATCTTGGTGGGTACTACGTGGGACAACCAAGAAGACAAAAATAGACATAAAAAGATCAAAGATATGCCCCTATGTTGACCAATCAAAACACACCATAATATGATGGATTATGGCGGTCTTGACAAGTGATGATAGGGAGCTCAAATGATAAACAAAATCCAAAAGCATCAAAAGATTGCAATCAATTTCAAATGTCCTTTGCCATAGGATCAAGGGGATAGATGGGATTGATGAGGTCTGTTAGGAAGGATACATCCTGTTGAGACCAAAGATGATGGATATTAAAAGATCGTTATGACGCGGGATGTTCAAAATCGATTGGATTTCATGATACAAGTGGATATCATTTGTAAAGAACTGGCTAGATAAGGGCATAGCTTGATGACACGACACAAGGGAGACAAGACACAACCTAAAGACCTAGGGGCTCGGGGGCCGATCAAAGATTGGCCTTGCCTACGAGAAAGCGCAGAGCCCTCATAGTTCGATGAAATGTGGATGACTAACCAAGATGGAGACATTGATGGATGGTAAAGACGGGACAGACAATAGGAACAAGAGTTGAAGACTGATGATGGAACCCCGGGGGCGGATCAAATGATCGACCTTGCCTACGTGAAAGCGCAGGGGCAACGTAGTTCGACTAAAGACCGACAACAAATGATGGATGAAAGAGGATGAGATGACTCTAGATAAGGGGATAAAATGATTGGACTGACACGATGGGACAAGATAGATGAATGATGAAGTGATAAGATAGATGATGTTGGACGATAGTGACTATAGAAAGCTCAGGGATGGGATAGTTAGCCAAATCATCAAAGATGAAGTGGGCAAATGACATGCCATATAGATGAATGGTGAAATGATGAATGATGAGATAGAAAAGATGTGCAAAAGAAGCAGAAGTGATGACGATAAGATGGATGACAGTGGATTGCATGGGGTAAAGCCTATAGCTAGATACTAATGACAAGGGATTAGGAGATGGGATGAGGATAAAGATGGAAGATTGGATAAAGATATAGGATAGGGATGGGGGAGGAAAAATGATTGTTTGGGTGGATTGGATAGAGGGATAAGGATTTGGCTGAGGAAAAGGTGGCCAAATGGATAGATGACTGATGCTTGGAACAAGTGGAAGATTACTCAGAATGAGTAAATGATTGATCAAGATTATGGAATGAGAGTGTGAAATAATAGAAGGAGGTTTGATGAATGTTTGAGATGATAGATGAAAGTTTGAAGCAGATGAATGGTTACATGGAATGAGTGAATGGATTTATTAGAATGGATGAATGGGACAAAATTGAAGAAGATGGAGGGAGGGATCTTAAGACTTTGTTGCAGATGGATGAAAGCCCAGATTAGGGATTTGGCTAAGCTCAGATTGGGATAAGATTAAAGCTCGGATGAGGATTGGATCGAAGAATAGAATGATTGAAGGATATGATTGAATTGATTCTACACCGAGTTCCGGGGCTTTAAGGGACGTAAGGTGTTGACAAGCAGATTTTTCCAAATTTGACAATTTTCAAAAATTGTCAAATATTGCCATTTTAGGAAACTTCATGGTCGTATGTTTGAGAGTCTGAATTTTTTCCAAGAAATACCCATTGGTGAGATAGGATGAATTGCCAACTAACATCCCAGATTCGAGATATGCATGTTGAGTTATGAGCAAAAATAATTTTTCAAAAAACACTAAATTGGGATTTTAGGGGTCAAGATGAAACTTTGAGGCCCCAAAAATGGGTCAAAACGGAGTCTAACCAATTTTATAAAACTGGTTGGGAATCCACTCGTTAGATCAAAACGCAACCACCCGTCAAATT